>PVKP010006234.1:0-84395 GCA_004027715.1 Plecturocebus donacophilus
TGGCGGACGCCGGTTCCCCTCTTCCCGGGTTCGCTGCGCCCGCTGTGAAACTCTCCGTCCTCAGCGCTTCCAATTGCTGTTTTCCTTGTGGGGATGGGACCAGCCGAGCCCGTCCGTCCCGTATACTCCGCACCGGGAAGCGCCGCGCTGGGTGCCAGCAAAACAGCCGCGCCGGCCAAAAGAGTCGCGCCGGCGACCCACGTGGCTTCTCCGCCGGGAATCTCCCAGTCCGTGGGCAACAAAAACTCGTTGGAAAGTGCGGCGTCCACTCGTTTTCTGTGCTTTCACTGGGAGCTACATTCCTGAGCTGTTGCTAGTCGGCCATCTTGGATCTCTCCCCCAGAACTCAACATTTCTAAGTTGTAGTTTCATATTTCAGTTTAGGGGAACTATTGTGTTCGTTGGTGGGAGCATACCCCAGTTGGAGACTTAGGTCTCTAAACCAGTATAGCTCAAAGTTGCCAGGATAAGAAGCAGAATTTCTGTGAGTGAGTTATTACTTGGAATTGTGAGAGTAGCCATTCCTACTTTCATCCCTTGATTCCTGGACCCATGTATTCTGGCCATGGGGACAGCAGCATATAATAAACTCTGATTCAAAGGATAAATTGTTTTCTCTATAATGGAACCCATTCTTTAAAAGTGTTGTCTCCTAACCACATCATAACTGAGTCTTCAGTAAGCCATTCTATCTTTCAATTAGGCTAGCTGCTTTTGGCTCATGGAGTATATAGTAAGACCAGTTCATTCAATAGTTACGATCCTAGTGCTGCACTTCTTTTGTGGCCAGTGAGTTTCTTGATCAGACTCAATACTGTAGAGAAATCCATGATGATGGATAGGGCATTCTGAGGGTCCTTGGATATGCTGCTGGCAGAAGCATTATAAGCAGGAAAGGCAAATTCTTATTCAGAATATATATGATTCCTAAGATTATGAAACTCTGCCACTTCCATGATAGAAGATGTCTAATGTAATCAACCTGTCACCAGGTGACTAATTAGTTCCCACAGGGAATAGTGGCATATCCAGGATTCCATCTTGGATTCCATCTGCTGTTGGCAGATTGGATACTCAACAGATAATTCTTCATAAGGAGAAGTTCATGCTGTTAAGCCCATGCTTAGCCTCCATCCCTGTCACCATAGACACTTTATTCATGGGCCCAATAAGCACTAGCGTGGCTGATGTTACTGATATCCACAGATGAATAATTATGTCCCCTGATTATTAAGAGTCTCCTTTGCAATGGATCTCTGTTGATTAGCATTGATATTGGATACAAATATCTATGCAGTCTGTGTCCCTTCAGAGAGACCCAGCCATATACCTCTTCCCCAGACTTCCTTGTTACCAATATTCCAATCATATTCAGTATTCTCAAATGACAAAGCTTCAGTGTGACCTGGCAAGGAAAAACTAAAGAGCACAGATCCAATTTCACAGAACAGGCAAAAGGGGTGAAGTAAGAACTGAGAGGTGATAAATTGATAATTGGCATGTCATCCTACCTAATACATTATGCCATCCCCCTAACCCATCATACTACCAATCTCTTTGAGGGGCACTTCACCAATGCACATTGAACACACCAGGTATGTGTCTGCCTGAAGGGTTTCATCCTGCTCTTCTTTTACCTAGAATACTTCTTTCCCAGATATCCAGATGACTTTCTTCTCATCTCCTTAAGGTCTTTGCCCAATACCATCCCCTCAGTAATGGCATTGCTGGCCACCTCACACTCCCTATTCCTCTTCTCTGCCTTATTTTATTCCATAACAATTATTGACACATAACATGTTATATCTGTCTTACTTATTGACATATAACATGTTATATGTTTCTTATTGACATATAACATGTTATATCTTTCTTACTTATTTTTAGTCCTTTCTCCAGAAAACAATCTCCACAAAACAGAGATGCTATTTTGTTCATTTTTGCATCCTCAGCATTTAAAATAATGCCTGGCTCAGAGTAAGTACTTAATTAATATGTGTTTAATGAGTGGTTTTAGAAAATTTAAATGTTCTTTGTGTTCATTTAAGCCAATGGTGGTTGAAAAGTCTGTGATTCAAAGAAACTTTAAAACATCCATGAAAAGACTTATATAAGAATGTTTATTGCTTTATTCACAATAGCCAAAAACTATAAACCATTCAGCTGCTCATCAACAGTAAAACTGATGTATACTCCCTTGTGTACAATAGAATATTACTCATCAATGAAAAGGAATTAACTACTGATACACACAGCAGTTTGGATAATTCTAAAAAAAAATGAGCAAAAGAAGCCAGTTTACAAAGGTACATGCTGTATGATGCCCTTTAAATGAAGTTCTATAACTGGTAAAACTAATCTAATGATAAAAATCAGAGAAAGGGGAAGTGAGCTCAAGGATACTTTCTGGGGTGATAGAAATGTTGCAATTCTTGATTGGAATGGAGTCATACAGAAATATGCACTTATTAAAAACTCATTGAATGACACACTTAAATACATTTCATCCTATGTAAATTTTACCTCAATGAAAAACTTTATGACAATTTAAATGCAAAATAAATGTAAAGTTACAAAACAATCTGTAATCCCAATTTGATGAATATCTGTTCATTAAACTAGGACAAAAACTCAAGGTCATTCCCCAGAAATAAAGTCACAAAAGACATTAGCTAAGGGCCCAGGGAAAGCTCCTGTAGAGCTGAACAGGGGCATGGGATGCATTAAGTCCCTCCTCAAAACATTTGAAATTAAGAGGCCTATACTTCCTCTTTCCATTTTTAGTGTGGGTCTTCAAATCCTGTTATTTCTCGTTATGACTACTGCTGTTCAAGACTGAGGACTGATTTAATTCTAGAAATAGCTGTGGTTATAAGGACTGTAAATTGTTGAAAGAGGCTACCTAGGGAAATGGCAGTGTTTACCTCCATTACTTTTAAAGAAAGGCTATATACAGAAATATTGTTAAAAATTAGTTTTGAATGACTACAATTAACCTGTCTATTCAGGGTCTTGGAATCACAAATTCAATTCTCCCTTAAGTTCCCATGATTTTGTTATGTTTTGAATTCTATTTTGCCATTCTGAAAATGTCACATAATCATGCATCTCTTAATGATGGGTATACGTTCTTAGAAATACATCCTTAGGTGATTTCATCATTGTTCAAACAACACAGAGTGTATTCACATAAACCTGGATGACATAGCTTACCACACACCTAAGGTATATGGAATATCCTATTGCTTCTGTGTTGCAAACCTGTACAGTACTTTACTGTAATGAATACTGTAGGCAATTAATACAATGGCTATAACATCACTAGGTGAATTTTTCAGCTCCATTATAATCTTATGGGACTACTCTCGTTTATGTGGTCTATCATTGACCTAAATGTTATTATGCAGCTCATTGCTACTATAATTTCTTCCAATTATTGCTAGAGTTCAACTGTGTTTTGGAGCCTGAAGGGAACACTTTCACAAACTGTAAAAAGTCCCTAAATTTCATGATCTTCCTCTATCAGTTTCAACCAATCCAGACTTTGACCCTTACTTCAAACAATTGTTAATTATTATTCCTCTCATTTTAAAATATATTTGCTACTTGAATTATATTATCAATCCACTACACACCAGAATGTGTCAAGTGGTTCTATAAAGAAATACAGAAACAAAGAGAAATACACAATCCAGACTACACTACCTGATAGCATTCCCTGAGTACAGCAAGAATGGAAGAAGCAGTTTGCCATGACACCTAACAGAAATCACCCCTTCCTCTGAGCATGTTGCTGAAACAGAAATAGCAACAAGGAAGTGGAAAATGAAAATGGCCCTCAGGTAATTGATGATAGAATGAACGGATCAGGCTCTTTGTAACTGGTAAGAAATCTGTACTTACTTGCCCCAACTTTTTGGTGTAAGCCATAATGGCTTCCAAATATAGGCTCTCATAAACCCTTCTTTACAAACACAAAGAAAAGATTAATTAGAACAGGCTCGGTTGCCACCGACTCTGTATCTGCACCCGTTCTACACTAAATGTTCTGTTTACTTTCATTTGGCATTGTATTTCCAAGCTTACTGGGCCATCTATTTTTTTTAAGTGTCATCATTTAATATCCTAATGAATAATTAGCATTGCCCTGACCTCACTTTTGATATTTCTAGTCTACACAACATGACTTGGTTGATCATTTTTACAGAATCCATTACTATCACTTGTTTGAATTACTCATATTTGGCTTATAACAAGGTGAAATCGGTTTGTATGAGCTATAACATTCTCTTATACAACTTGGAGTAGTCATTTAAAATCAGCCAAATAAGGTTGAAGGCATATTTTGTGAGCTCCTTGTTTAACTTCTAAATGTTACAGGTGTTTTGGGTTACAGTTGGAATGCTCTGCTCATCAGACCAAAATCTGGGATTTCTTCTCTTTCTGGGGCAATTAGATTCTGCCTATTCTGAAACCAGTCTCTCTGGCCATGCCTTGGCATTTAATGGCTGCGGAAATGCCTGGGTGAGAAAGTATAGATAGGCAAAGATGTTATCTAAATCTATTCCACTATTACAAAGTTAATCACAAACAACAAAATAAACAGACAAAAAATAAATGTCCAACTAATGCTAGATCAGCAATGCTATTTTTTTCATTACGCTAGAATATTTTTAATTTGATATGTATCATGAGAAAAATGTTTACTTCTAGAGTTACTAACATTTTTATTGTATACATTCTATACTAAGTTTAGCAAGGAAACGCAATTATAATTTGAATGGCATATCTTGGCTCTAAATGTTTTCTTTATTTGGAAAGCAGTAACATTGTTTCAGAAAGAAAATAAATATTTGGCATGGTGAAGGCTTGGGTTTTTTTTCTCACTACCAGAAAGCTTTGTCCTTTTCTATTCTTTGTCTCTGAATCACTGAATAATTTTTAAGACAATGTTGTTTTCCTAATTAGAAGTCATTTTAAAAATTCAATTGGGGAAATAAAAAACCTATGAAGCAAATATCGAGAATCTAATGATATTTGTAGCACCACAATTGTTTGAACTGATTTGATTTCAGATTTATTTAGGGCCATGCTTTAAAAATGCATGCTTATTATTTTCAAGTTTTAATATGGCTTATAAGTGGCCTTATTTTATGTGCTAGCAGGAAGAAGTTATTTTATATGGAAAGTATAGTTAGTGAGAGTGGTGGAGGAATTTTAAAAGAGGTACAAAAAATAGTGGACTTGATTTTCTTTTCTTTTTTTGCTGAGATTTATATTTTGCTTGTTATATGGCCACTTTTTACTATTGCTTCATGTGCATTCAAGCAGATATATAGTCTCTTATTTGAGATGCAGAATGATATATAATTTAATTCTTTTATTATAAAGTTCTGGGGCACATGTGCAGAATGTGCATGTTTCTTACATAAGTATACACATTCCACTGTGGTTTGCTTCATCCATCACTCTGTCATCTACATTAGGTATTTCTCCTAATACTATCCCTCCCCTACTCCCCCACCCCCTGATAGGTCCTGGTGTATGATGTTCCCCTCCCTGTGTCCATGTGTTCTCATTGTTCAATACTCACTTATAAGTGAGAACATGTGGTGTTTGGTTTTCTGTTCTTGTGTCAGTTTGCTGAGAATGGTGGTTTCCAGCTTCATCCATGTCCCTGCAAAGGACATGAACTAATCCTTTTTTATGGCTGTACAGTATTCTATTATGTATATGTGCCATAATTTCTTTATCCAGTCTATCATTGATGGGCATTTGGGTTGGTTCCAGGTCTTTGCCATTGTGAACAGTGCCACAATAAACATATATGTGCATGTGTCTTTATAGTAGAATGATTTATAATCGTTTGGGTATATATCCAGTAATGGGATTGCTGGGTCAAATGGTATTTCTATCTCTAGATCCTTGAGGAATTACTACACTGTCTTCCACAATGGTTGAGTTAATTTATATTCCCACCAACAGTGTAAAAGCATTCCTATTTCTCCACATCCTCTCTAGCATCTGTTGTGTCCTGATTTTTAATGATTGCCATTCTTACTGGCATGAGATGATATCTGAAAAACAAGCTGGAGGCATTATGCTACCTGACTTCAAACTATACTACAAGGCCACAGTAATCAAAACAGCATGGTACTGGTACCAAAATGGAGATATAGACCAATGGAACAGAACAGAGACCTCAGAGATAATGACACACATCTACAATCATCTGATCTTTGACAAACCTGATGAAAGCAATGGGGAAATAATTCCCTATTTAACAAATGGTGTTGGGAAAACTGGTTAGCCATGTGCAGAAAGCTGAAACTGGATCCCTTCCTTATACCTTATACAAAAGTTAACTCAAGATTGATTAAAGATTTAAACATAAGACCTAACACCATAAAAACCCTAGAAGAAAACCTAAGCAATACCACTCAGGACATAAGCATGGCCAAGGACTTCATGACTAAAACACCAAAAGCAATGGCAACAAAAGCCAAAATAGACAAATGGGATCTAATTAAATGTAAGAGCTTCTGCACAGCAAAAGAAACTATCTATCATTAGAGTGAACTGGCAACCAACAGAATGGGGAAAAAAATGTGCAATCTACTCATCTGACAAAGGGCTAATATCCAGAATCTACAAAGAACTTAAACAAATTTGCAAGGAAAAAACAAACAATCCCATCAAAAAGTGGGTGAAGGATATGAACAGACACTTCTCAAAAGAAGACATTTATGCAGCCAACAAAACACATGAGAAAAAGCTCATCATCACTGGGTCATTAGAGAAGTGGACTTGATTTTCATGTGGACTTTCAGGAGATGAAAGGCACAACAAGAAGGTCTTGAATGGGCACTCTCTCCTGGCAGCCAGACTAAAATGCATACATATGCCTAATCTAGCTAGTGACCAGAATTCTTATAGTCAGTGCTATGGTTGGAATGATGATATCCCCTCTAAAACTCATATTGAAACTTAATCCCTAATGCAACAGTATTAAGAGATGTGGCCTCTAAGAGGTGATTAAGTCATGAGGGCAGGACCTCATAAATGGGATTAGTACCCTTATAAAAGTGTTCATGGTTAAAGGGTGCACTCTCTTGCCTTTTTTTTCCTTCCACCAGGTGAGGACACAGTGTTCCTCCCCTCTGGAGAATATTGCAACAAGGCATCCCCTTGGAAGCAGAGAATAGCCTTCACCAGATAGATACCAATCTTGCTGAGGCCTTGGTCTTGAACTTCCCAGCCTCCAGAACTGTTAGAAATATATTTCTATCGCTTATAAATAGCAGAACTAACAGACTAAGACAGTCAGACATACACCATTCATTCAGTGTCTTCTGCTTGGCTCTTTGGCCCATGCCCCAATGCTGAAATCTTCAGAGTCCCTGTAATGTGTCCAGTTAGAGAAAAGCAGGAGTGTGGAGTCTGCTGGGTCTAGAGGATCTGCCACATTGCAGAGCAGCTCAGATGAACTTTTTGTGGTCTTGCTGGTACATAGAATGGAAGAATCAATCAGTTTCATTCTCTCCTGAAATATACTAATGTTGAGGATTGAGGTTTCAAATGAATGAACTATATATGTATAAAACTTTAAATATATATATTTTTAGAGACAGGGTCTCACTCTGTCACCCAGGCTGGAGTGCAGTGGTACAGTCAGAGCTCACTGCAGCCTCCAACTCCTGGGCTTCAGTGATCCTCCCTCCACAGCCTCCTCAGTAAATGGTATTACAGGCACAAGCCACCATGCCCAGCTTATAATTTTTTAAAAGGGGAAAAAAGAAAGAAATTTTCTGAGCTTTCTAACAGCTGAGGTAAGGTGGGAAAAATTAAAGTTTTTTTAGGCTCCATTCTCTGCTTAAGAGGCATTGGCCAAACCATATCAATGCCTTTCAAATCATGTATTGAGTGCTTGCAACATGCCAGGTCCTCTGTTAAATACTCTTCAACGGCAAATCATTTCGTCTTCTCAACCACCCAATGTGGTCTTAGGTCTTATCACCTCTGAATGGGGGAGGCTAGTATCAACCACACTTGAGCTCCAAACTGTTCTCTGTGCCCCTTCATGTGGCCATTGCAAGTGGACCCTATGGGCTTCATAGGCGGGGAGTCTTGAGAGAGAGGGCAGAGGTAGCAAGAAAGTGACACAGAAAAACAAAGACTATACAAACCTTCATGCCCTGTGAGTTTCAGGTACGTGAAGAAGGTATGATCTCCATGATGAGAATTTGATAGGAAAGAGATTTCTTGTGTAGAGACCAAAAGGAGTTTAAACAAAGGATTAAAGATGAAAAGGAAGGGTGGGTGAAAGAGTATAGGAGAGGAGCCCAGTCAGTGTGGGGATTAGTAGGCAGTAGAGGAGAGGGCTGCAGGGTGTCCATTAGGGATCTGGAGGGAGATTTGCTAAACTTGTTAAAACAGCCCCACCTAGACTGCAAATAGGATATTGGTATGGAGCCATAGTTTCTCTGGGCCTGAGCAGCAAGCAGACCCTCCCCCCTGCTAATCCCACACACAACTTGAGCAAAGCAACTGACACCGAATGACCTGCCAACATCTCCTCCCCTCCACATACCCACCCCCTCAGGCAATGTGTTATTTTGTGACACCTGTTCACTTTTTACAATTCCTTACAGCTGTCCAATCAGTGCACTGCCACCAGATTTTATCCAGTTTTAAATCTCGGGGTTGTGGGGGGTGGGGGAGAGTAAGGGCAGGAACAGGATATGATTTGCCCAGTCCCAATGTGAATCTAGATATGAGCCCCTCTCATTCATGAATTTACTCACAGAACGCTGAGAACAGAAACTCATTTTCTATTTTTAAAAATATTTAATTCATATTCAGGTTTTTTTGTGCGTTTTGTTCTTTTTATTTTGAATTATGATGGGTAAATAATAGTTGTATATATTTATGGGGCACATAATGTGTAACCCTCAAATCAGAATAATTGGGATTTCCATCACCTTAAGCGTGCATCATTTCTTTGTGTTAGGAACACTTCAATTCCATTCTTTTAGTTATCTTAAAATATACAATAAATTGTTGCTAACTATAGTCACTCTGGTATGCTATTGAACACTAGATTTTATTCATTCTATCAAACTGTATTTTTGTACCCATATTCAATTTTGTTCAGGATAAATAGAGCAATCTACCAAAGTGCCTGCACTTCTACTTGTAATTGAATCATCATAGGACCATTGGTACATTAAAAAGTAATGTTAACCATCATAAAAATCAGGCTGGGTTGTTAAAAATTAATCCCTTGCTGCTTTCTGTCATGCAGTCTCTGAGGAGGACAGTTGGATGGCAGAGGACATGCACATGTGAGAATTACTCAGATGAGTCTCAATTTGCAGGAGAAGAAAGGGCATCAGCTGATGGAAATAGTCTAGACATTTCTTATACATGGGAGATTCCAGAGTTGGTAGCATCCTCTTGGGAAGGATGCTTAACCCTCAATAGGACATTTTAAAGTAGATGATTTCTTCTCAGCCAGCTAATAAGCAAAAAAGGTATCTCTGGGGGGACAAGAGTGAGGAACTAGAAAATATCATCTTATTCCCTTGATTGTAAGACAGCAATTTAATGAGAGCTTTGACTTGTTTGTTTGATTTAAAGGATGAGGGAGGGAAGTAGAGGGTAAGGAAAACACAGAGATGCCACATTAAACATGCTTTGCTGCACCTGTCAATCCATCATCTAGGTTTTAAGCCACACATGCATTAGGTATTTATCCTAATTCTCTCCCCCCACTTGTCCCCGACTCCTGACAGCCCCCAGTGTGTGATGTTCCCCTCCCTGTGTCCATGTGTTCTCATTGTTTAACTCCCACTTATGAGTGAGAACATGTGGTGTTTGGTTTTCTGTTCCTGTGTTAGTTTGCTAAGAATGATGGCTTCCACCTTCATCCATGTCCCTGCAAAGGTCATGAACTCATCCTTTTTTATGGCTGCATAGTATTCCATGGTGTATGTTTGCCAATTTTCTTTATCCAGTCTATCATTGATGGGCATTTGCATTGGTTCCAAGTCTTTGCTATTGTAAATAGTGCTGTAATAAGCATACATGTGCATATGTCTTTATAGTAGAATGATTTATAATCCTGTAGGTATATACTCAATAATGGGATTACTGAATCAAATGATATTTTTGGTTCTAAATCCTTGAGGAATCACCACACTGTCTTCTATAATGGTTGAACTAATTTACACTCCCACCAACAGTATAAAAGCATTTCTATTTCTTCACAACCTTGCCAGCATCTGTTGTTTCCTGACTTTTTAATGATCACCATTCTAACTGGCCTGAGATGGTATCTCATTGTGGTTTTGATTTTCATTTCTCTAATGACCAGTGATGATGAGCGTTTTTTCATATGTTTGTTGGCTGCATAAATGTCTTTTTTGAGAAGTGTCTGTTCATATCTTTTGCTCACTTTTTGATGGGGTTGTTTGATTTTTTCTTGTAAATTTGTTTAAGTTCCTTGTAGATTCTGGATATTAGACCTTTGTCAGATGGATAGATTGCAAAAATTTTCTCCCATTCTGTAGGTTTCCTGTTCACTCTATAGTTACTTTTGCTGTGCAGAAGCTCTTTAGTTTAATCAGATCCCCATTTGTCAATTTTGGCTTTTTTCCCATTGCTTTCGGTGTTTTATTCATGAAGTCTTTGCCCATGCCTATGTCCTGAATGGTATTGCCTAGGTTTTCTTTTGGGGATTTTATGGTTTTAAGTTTTACATTTAAGTCTTTAATCCATCTTGAGTTAGTTTTTGTATAAGGTGTGAGGAAGGGCCCAGTTTCAGTTTCTGCATATGGTCGCCAGTGTTCTCAGCGCCATTTATTAAATAGAGAATCCTTTCCCCATTGCTTGGTTTTGTCACATTTATCGAAGACCAGATGATTGTAGATGTGTGGTGTTATTTCTGAGGCCTCTGTTCTGTTCCATTGTTCTATATCTCTGTTTTGGACCAGTACCATGCTGTTTTGGTTACTATATCCTTGTAGTATAGTTTGAAGTCAGGTAGCATGATGCCCCCAGCCTTGTTCTTTTTGCTTAGGATTCTTGGTTATATGAGCTTGCCATACCATCCTGAAGGCATCTGATCTCACCTAATGTTAATTTTTGATTAAGCATTGTACTGGGATTATGTAAGAAAATTCTTTGCCTTTAGAAAATACGCATTGAAATATTTAGAAGTAAAAGAAGAACATCATGCATATAACTTTTTCTTAAAGGGTTCAAAATTATGTGTTTGTGAATACATACACACACACACACACACACACACACACACACACACACACACAAATGTTAATACAGGGAATCTGGATGAGGATATCCATAAATTCTTTAGACTATTCTTGCAACTTTTCTGTAAATCTGAAATTATGCAAAAATAAAAAAAAGGTATAGCAGGATCTAAATACCATTATCTTGCCTGTGTTCTACTACGGTAGCCCATACTTTATAAGGATTAAGTAGCTCAACCAAGCTAATAAGTGGTATAGCAGATCTAGCCTTTGGAGAAGCAGATGCCTAGAAGGGACTACAATTGGAAAAGATTTTACTAGAGAAATCCCTGTTAAAGAGGGGAAGATGCAGGAGTGGCCAGGGTGAGTTTTAGCCGTGTAGCTCTGACTCCTGAGAAGAGGAAGGAAGGAGGCTGCCTCTATCCAAGTCTCTGGAGGCTTCTGGTCTCCTCCAGCTTCTTGGAGAAGAGGCCTGTGGTTTTGCATGAATGAAAGTAAGTTTATCATATTAATGTGTTAAGGAACTAGGATATGATGGTACCTTTCCTCTGACTAATGAGCACTCCCTTATATTCTGTGATGAAGTCCTTGTAAATAATAGTCTTATTTTAAAATTCTGAGCTCGTCAACCTATTTTCCATTAGCCTATGCAATCACATTGTCTCAGAGATATTTCAAAGTGGGCTGTAGTTCAGCACATACCTAGTTAATTAATCAGGGCTGATATTTTCCCTAGCCAGTTTTTTGGTGCAACAGAACATCAATCTAATTCCAACTTCATGGTGAAGCGTATCATTCCAGTGATGATAAACTTTTAGATTCACATGGAATTACCAGAGGTCACATTTTGCATCAAGAAAAGGTGAGACATCAGTAGGAAGAATAAGACCAGCATCAGTCACAGGCCCTGAAAGAAACGTTTTACTTAAAGCTCTTAGGATTTTGTCAAGAAAGAATTTTCTTAATAATTCAAAAGATTCCTATCATCAATTATATATTTTCAGTCTAAGCCAGCACTGCCTGGGCTGTAGGTGACAAGCTCTTAAAGGGTCTACAAGTTTAAAATGCAGGCCAAGCGTGACTGGCATGGATAACATTCCCCTCATACATAGGTCTTACACTTTTACAAAAACATGCTGATTCTATCATGATTAATAACATGTAAATACAGCTTAAAACATTGCTAAGATAGGCATTATCACTAGATTATTCTTCAATCAATAGATACAAAAAGTACAACTTCCGACACACTATAGCTGGTGATGCTTTTCTTAGTTTCAGAATGGGCCTTGTATTTTAAAAAGCTGGGAACCACTGCTGTAGATGATGTCTCGTACCATTAAATATCTTGCACACTATATCAAGTCCCCAGCATCCTCAGGTGAGGGCTTTCATAAAATTGATATCACATTCTTATTTTTTTAAACAGTACTGTATATTTTCAAAACTTTCAAATAAACACAAAGACTATGTAGGTATACATGTTATAGCTTCAAAGTCAACACTAGTACGTACGTTTTTCTTGTCTAAATACATACTAGGATACTTCCTATTTCAACATATATACCTACAAACATATGGCCATGCACAGAACCTTGCTTCCTGACACTTGCAAGAAAGTTAGGATATACAATATTATACACTGTTTCAACTTAAATCTTGTTAGAAAATTAATGAGGATGGCATTTAAAAATTCTGATCTAAGAAATAGACATGCAGGAAGATAATTATTCCTGAGATTAAAAACACTGAAGGCTGATGAAAAGTTAAGATTTAAATTTGGCCTGAATCATTAGATTTCAGAAGTTCTACTCGAAATTTTCAACCAGAGCATTCTGAGTGTTTTTCAGCCCGTCCTGTTCTCTTCTGTATCTTTCAAGATCACTGGGCTATCACATTCTTAAGAGATTCTTTTGAGCACTTCCAAATCCATCTGGAAAGGCAAAAAGTAAATCAATTTCCAATCTATAAGATGAATAGCAATAGGGACTATCTTCACCAATATGTTAATTAATTAAACAAAATGAAGGGACTGTGTGTTTATTTCTGTATTCTAGATGCAGAACCTAGATTACAAATTCTGTGATCAAATTTCATTTTGGGGATCAAATTCAATTTTCACCCCTTTAAATTTAGAACCAGCTTTTTCTCTCTGTTTCTGAATCCTTGCAGTGTAGTACAAATTGGCATCACTCTGGGGGATACAGAAGTGTAGGCAGTTAAATTGGCTGTTTTCACACCTATATGTAAAGCTCTCCTACAAAACAATCATTCAGAAACTATCCACTAAAAAAAGTTACCATCTTATTTCAAAAGCAAGCCAAAGCCATTCAGAGGTTTTAAAATAAAAGTATTTTTCAAAACTATAACATCTTAGAAAAACATTTGGTTATTCACTAGAGAACTTCTTTATGCAAATATTAGGCTGGGGTCTAAAATGTGTCTTCTTCCTTGATGTTGCAGAAAACATAAATGCTACAGCTAAGCTCTTTGATGGGAATATGGTAAGGACATGTAGATTTGCAAGCAAAGGTAATCTAGTCCAGCATTATTTGAAGGATCCAGGTCTTCTTCTGTATCACATAAACCTTACTCAGCAATGTAATCTCCTATACAACCCACAGAGACAGACACACACACATACACACAAATACACACACATGCACATAGAATCCTTAGTTACCTTTATCATTAATCCATTATCTTGTGTCATAGATATCACTCTCATGAATTTAATTAAAGTTTTTCTATTACAAATCACTTCTGAAGTCCCTAACTCCTTATTTTGATTTATTTATTTATTTATTATTTATTACTTTTTAAAACTTTTTATTTCCATAGGTTTTAGGGAACAAGTGGTATTTGGTTACATGAGTAAGTTCTTTTTTTATTATTTTATTTTATTTTTCTATAAGTTATTGGGATACAGGTGGTATTTGGTTACATGAGTAAGTTCTTTAGTGGTAATTTGTGAGATTTTGATGCACCCATCAGCCAAGCAGTACATGCTGTACCATATTTGTACTCTCTTATCCCTTGCTCCCCTCCCACCCTTCCCCCCATATCTCCAAAGTCCATTGTCTCATTCTTATGCCTTTGTGTCCTCCTAGCTTAGTTCCCCCATATCAGTGAGAACATCCGATATTTGGTTTTCCGTTCCTGAGTTACTTCACTTAGAATAATAGCCTCCAATCTCATCCAGGTCACTGCTAATGCTGTTAATTTATTCATCTAGTATTCCATCATTCATATACATATATATACACACACATACATATACATATATACACACACACACACATATATACGTCTATACATATATAGACATATATACATATATATCTCACAGTTTCTTTATCCTGTTGATTGATGGGCATTTGGGTTGGTTCCACGATTTAACAATTGTGAATTGTGCTGCCTTATGTTTATACATGCATGTGCAAGCATCTTTTTCAAATAATGACTTCTTTTCCTCTGGGTAGATACATAGCAGTGTGATTGCTGGATCAAATGGTAGTTCTACTTTTAGTTATTTAAGAAATCTCCACACTGTTTTCCATAGTGGCTGCACTAGTTTACATTTCCACCAGCAGTGTAGAAGTCTTCCCTATTCATTGCATCCACATCAACATCAACTCTCTTTTGATTTTTTGATTATGGCCATTCTTGCAGGAGTAAGGTGGTATCACATTGTGGTTTTGATTTGCATTTTCTTGATTATTAATGATCTCAAGCACTTTTCATATGTTTATTTGCCATTTGTATATCTTATTTTGAGAACTGTCTATTCAGGTCCTTAGGCTACTTTTTGATGGGATTGTTTGTTATTTTCTTACTAATTTGTTTGAGTTCATTGTAAATTCTGGATATAGGTCCTTTGTCAGTTGTATAGATTGTGAAGATTTTCTCCCACTCTGTGGGTTGTCTGTTTACTCTGCTGCCTGTTCCTTTTGCCGTGCAAAACTCTTTAGTTTAATTAGGTCCCAGCTATTTATCTTTGTTTTTCTTGCATTTGCTTTTGGGTTCTTGGTCATGAAATCCTTGCCTGAGCCAATGTCTAGAAGGGTTTTTCCAATGTTATCTTCTAGAATTTTTATAGTTTCAGGTCTTAGATTTAAGTCTTTAATCATCTTGGTTGATTTTTGTTTGAGGTGAGAGATGAGGATCCAGTTTCATTCTCCTGCTTGTGGCTAGACAATTATTCCAGCACTATTTCTTGAAAAGGGGGTCCTTTCCCCACTTCATGTTTGTGTTTGCTTTGTCAAAGGTCAGTTGGCTGTAAGTATTTGAGTTTATTTCTGGGTTCTCTATTCTGTTCCATTGGTCTATGTGCCTATTTTAATACCAGTACCACACTGTTTTGGTGACTCTGGCCTTATAGTATATTTTGAAATCAGGTAATGTGAGGCCTCCAGATTTGTTCTTTTTGCTTAGTCTTGCTTTGGCTATGCTGGCTCTTTTTTATTTCTATATGAATTTCAGAATTTTTTTTTCTAATTCCTTGAAGGATGATGGTGGTATTTTGATGGGGCTGTGTTGAATTTGCAGATTGCTTTTGGCATTATAGTCCTTTTCATAATATTGATTCTCTCCATCCATGAGATGGGATGTGTTTCCTTTTGTTTGTGTCATCTATGATTTATTTCAGTAGTGTTTTATAGTTTTCCTTGTAGCGGTCTTTTGACTCCTTGATTAGGTATATTCCTAAGTACTTTTTTTTTTCAGCTATTATAAAATGGGTTGGGTTCTTGATTTGATTCTCTGTTTGGTCGCTGTTGGTATATAGAAGAGCTACTGATTTCTGTATGTTAATCTTGTATCCAGAAACGTTGCTAAATTATTTTATCAGTTCTAGCAGCTTTCTGGAAGAGTCCTTAGGGTTTTCAAAGTAAAGGATCATATCTTCAGCAAACAGTGACAGTTTGTAAAGTTCCTAACTCTTCATTTTGAATTCATTCATCAGATCACAGAGCAGATTTATCTCATTAAAGTTGAAGTCCTTTCCAGCTTACAGATTCTCTGCTTCTCTGGCTCTCCTAGCTAGCCAAACAAATTAAGACTGGTGAGAACATGAAGCATCTTGTAGGGGGTAGGAGTTAGAGACTTTGTGAAAAATAGTGCTGGATGAGCCAAAGGAATGTTACAAGAATGAGGAAAACAAGGCCAGAAACTCTAAAATGTACTGGGTATTGCACCAAAGATTAAAGATAAATAAATCATGTAGTCCTTGTTAATCTGATAAACTACTCAGTAAAGGTACATATTTAAAGATACATTATAGGACAGGGTGGTAGCTCATGCCTATAAAGCCAGCACTTTGGGAGGCTAAGGTGGGAGGATTTCTTTAGGTGGGAGGATATCTTGATGCCAAGAGTTCAAGACCAGCCTGGTCAACATAGACTCCATCCCTACAAAAGATTTAAAAATTAGCTGGATGTACTAGGGTGTACCTGTAGTCCTAGCTACTCACTCAGTAGGCTGAAGCAAAAGAATCCCTTGAACCCAGGAGTAGGAGGCTGCAGTGAGCCATGATTATACCACTGCACTCCAGCCTGAGCGACAGAGCAAGAATTTGTCTCTTAAAAAAAAAAAAGATACATTATAAAGCTAACATTTAGGGATTTGGTGCAAGCAGAATTTCACTTGTCACATAATCAAATTCCATATTTTATAATCAAATCTTAGCTATAATGTGGAAGAGGCAAAAAGTTTCCTGATGTGTTCTATGTATACCTAATTCCATATCTCAAATACTTCATATGGCCATTGTAAAATGAATATACATAAATATGTTAAGTGAATATACATAAAATTTAATACATAATTTATGTATTACATACTGATAAATAAAGTCATCCAATGGGAATAGGTTGGTCTGCTCAAAAATCTTTACTCAATGATCAGTTAACCCAAATTCAACCCACTTTTGATTGGTTTTTTATCTGTTCTGATGTTATACTATCTTTTGCCTCTTTTGGGCCATTAACTAATGATATAGTTTGAAATGTGTAGGATAGTATTCAAGCAAGAGTCTCAGGCATACTTCCCTTATAGTTGCTTCTCCTATTTCTTTTGATACATGTGAGGGATGATCCAAACTGGCAGACTGAAGCAGAGATTTAAGAGTGATGCTGCCCCTCCTGGTACATTTGACATATGAAACTGAGAACGCAGTGTCTTCCAGATTATTATTTTGATACTGTGTAAATTGGGCATCTACAACCTAATAAAGCTGCTGCTTCTCTAAATTCTTTATACCACATGTGAAATCGTTATAATACTAATCATAAACCACTCCAAACAATTGCATTCATTCCTTTTCATTTATGCATTCTATGAATATTTATTAGTGCTACTATGCTTCATGCTGGTGGTACATCATGATGTAGCAGAGACAGTGACATGGTTTGTATATTTGTTCCCACCCAAATTTCATATTGAATTGTAATCCCCAGTATTGAAGGTAGGGCCATGTAGGAGGTGACTGGATCATAGGGGTGAGTTTCTCATGAATGGTTTGTACCATCCTCTTGGTGCTGTTCTTGCCATAGCAAGTGAGTTCTCATGAGATCTGGTTGTCTAAAAGTGTGTGGTACCTCCCTTGCCTCTCTTGCTTCTGCTCCTGCCATGAGAGATGCCTGCTCTCCTTCATCTTCTGCCATGATTGTAAGCTTTTTGAGGTGTCACGAGAAGCAGATGCCAGTGTTTTGCTTCACATATAGCCTGCAGAACTATGAGCCAATTAAATCTCTTTTCTTATGAATTACCCAGTCTGGGGTATTTCTTTATAGCAATGCAAGAATGGCCCAATATAGGTAGCTACTACCAAAAATTAATGTGTCCCCTTCCACAGTGTTGAGATGACCCTAGAAAGTGGCTATTCATTCAGGAGTTCCATTTCTCAAACCCTTGTGCATCTTGGGTAGAGCCATGCGAGTAGTTCTTACCATCAGAATGTGTTTGGAAGATAGTGTGTCACTTCTGGGTCAAGGAAATTATAAACGGATGCCTTCTCTATCTTCCTTTCCCCTTCTAGAAGTAGAGAACTCTAAGGTCCTAGGGGATAATAGAGTAACAAAACAGAAAGAGCCTGAGTCCCTGAATAACCATGTGGAGGAAAGCCACTTACCAACTAGGTGAGGCTGAGGAGGATTTAACTATGCAAAGAAGGAAAGAAAGATCGAAGGAAAGGCATGCACAGAATACTTCTAGTAAGAAAGCGCATTTCTAAGGAACTAAAAGAGATCAGCATAACTGTTGATTTCAGCAGCTGGTTGTCACAAACCAGTTAAGCCTGGGAAGTCATCAAAGCCATCAGGAATTAACACATTCTGATTAAGATTGAAAAAAAATAGAGCAAAAAATAAATAGATAATCACACCTGTCCAAACATGGAAGTTATTGGAATTATTAATACTTATACTCCGTTACCCATTACATGGGCTATGATTGTTATACATATTTATTTGTTTTATAATCCAGTGTGATGTTATGAACTTGAAATGGTGAAAAATAAAATATTCAAAAGTAGGAATATATCCTTAGGAATACAAAAGAGCCTGTTAACAAAGTGTTCAAAACTCAACAACCATATATGTGAAAGAATTTAAAATGTGTCATAGTTCCTTTAATTTAGGAGCTTGTCACTCTTATCAACCTTCAGGCAAAAGTTTGTGGTTTTGTGCGTAATGTATTTTTCTAGGGATAGGTTCCACGACATATATTTGAGTCTACAAGATTAAGAACTAAATGGATTTGCGTATAAAAATATTTAAAATGGGTTTTTTAAAGGAGAAAAAAGAATATGAGCACTCAAAATGATGTAAAAACAGTAATAAAGTGCTGAATTTTAAGTGAGCTGGTAATTAGGAAGGTACAGGTTTTAGGGAAATTGTTCCAGAACCCATCCAATGAACATAGAATCTTTCCAGTTATTATTTCATTAATACAAGTAATATATCCTCAGAGGCCAGATTTTATCTTCCATAACAGATTGGTAAAGGAAGAAATGAGAATTTGAAAAATTAAGTGCCTCGTTCAGAATTTTCAGGAGAATCCCAAACACCTCTTGAGTCACTATTTTTTTTTCTCTTAATCATCTGATTATTCCCATAAAATTGAATTGGGTGCCAAGAGAGCTCTTACCCTCAGAATTTAAATCTCTTCCGTGTCTTAGGGCCCAATGTTTGTAGTTATTAACTTAATAGGAAAATTCTCTTCGATTAGCCAAAATCTGTGATTCTTCTCTATCTTTAAAAAGAGCAAACATTTTTCATAAATCTCAAATTGCAGACCAATCAGTCTGAGGGATAGTTTTTTAGAATTCTCTGTAAGTTGTATTTTCACTAAATTTCAAGACCACATTTTCCAAACCTAATATAAAAGGGAAACTGTTTTCAGACATTATCTTTTCAGTGTTCATCACTCTTACAAGATTTTTACATTTCTGTTAGAAACTGAGACATCATTTGCAAGATTTTTTCTAAATGGGATTTGTTTTTTATTTCATAGACAGGAAACTGCTGCTAAATTTATCAAGAGATTCCTAATGCCTAAATGCTGACAATACTTTTGTTAAGAGAACCACAGCAGCAATCAAGTTCTAGTAGGTCAAGAAAATATATTTTGCCATTTTATCCAGGGCAAAGTGGGCTAAAAAAGACTGGTTCATCATGCAGATTATGGCACTGTACACTGGTTTTGATTATTTACCTTGAGAAACATAATTGCCAAATAAACTGGTAGATTCATTTCTGAGGATTAGTACATTGTCTCCAAGTCTCTAAGGAAAGCTCAATTACTACCTCAAGGTTGTTTGGTAAGCATGGATCCAAACATAGAGAGTTAGATGACTTTGATAGCAAATGTTAACCAAGTTATGATTGCTTTATGAGCTTTCCTAAGTCAGAGGTGGATTCTGGCAACTCGTTTCCCCAATATATAAAAAAAACCACTCCCTATTCTTCCATGAAACTATAATTGGCTTCCACCTCTCACTTTGGAACAGAGTGTTAATTGCTTATCCCAATATCCATTCTCCCCATTCTTTCCTAGGAAGAGAATCTTGATTTTTATTTGGGCATATTGTCATTTAAAAAATATATATCTTTCTCAGTGTGGGATATGACCATATTATAGAGAGTCTGGATAATGAGATATCGGTGGTATGATGAATAGCTTACAGCAGACCAATATTCCCAATAAGAATCATTAGAAAAGCGAAATAAAAATATAAAACAAGCAAACAACAAATATGTTGAAAGCCATTAAAGGGCTACTAAAGCCAGCAGAACTATAGGAACTGTCATAGTTCATTTGGTCCTCTATAGCAAAGTATTATGGCCCTGAGTGGCTCATAAACAATAGAAATTTATTTCTCACTTCTGGAGGTTGGGAAGTCCAAGATCAAGGTACCCAGGATTCACTGTCTGATGAGGAGGGCCCATTTCCTGATTTATAGAAATGGCGCCTTCTCCCTATGTCCTCACATGATGGAAAGGGCTAGCTAGCTCATTATGGTCTCTTTATAAGGGGTCTGCACCCGCGTGTTCTAATCATGTCCCAAAGTCCCCCATCTCCAAATACTATCACTTTGATGATTCAGTTTCAACATATGAATTTTGAGGAAATGCAAACATCCAGATCGCTGCAGGGATTAAATTTTGAAAAGAGGAAGATGGACTGGATGTGGTGGTTCATGTCTGTAATCCCAGCACTTTGGGAGTCTGAGGCAGGTGGATCATTTGAGATCAGGAGCTTGAGACCAGCCTGGCTAACATGGCAAAACCCCTTCTTTACCAAAACATACAAAAATTAGCCAGACATTGTGGTATGTGCCTGTAGTCCCAGCTACTCGGGGAGGCACAAGAATCGCTTGGACTTAGGAGGCGGAGTTTGCAGTGAGCCAAGATCATGCCACTGCACTCCAGCCTGGGTGACAGAGTGAGAATCCATCTCAAAAAAAAAAAAAAAGAGGATGATAGAGAAGTAAGTTGAGCTGATCATTTGCAACTATTTCTCTCTGAGGGTATTTGCCCATTCTGAGCCAGGGCAAGAGGTGGTTGAGATTCCAGACTTTGCACACACAGAAGGCTGCTAACAGGGAAACCAGTAGAGATTTTGATTGTGTCATGGGGCAAGATAATCAAAATTAGAAATATCATGGGCCAAAAACTCTGAGGAAAGCCGGGGTAGAAAACGAAGCCTGACATGTGGCTGGCTCCTCCGTTAACCATTTACCAAATTCTGAAACTAAACTAAGCAGGAGACTAAGGAGCTAAATAGAAAACCTCTGGAAAACAGAACAGAGTTTTCAGCTAAGAGGCAAAGATTAGAACTCAGGACCTTCCAGGTGCCCAGAAAATATATCAGGCTCTTCATCGGAAGCCCTAGAGGGCTACACCTTAGGAACAAAGAAGACCAGAAGTAGGCAGACATTTATTGAAACTAAAGTGCCTAAACAGAATAAGATTATCAGACCCAATTTTTTTCTGCCTAAAAAATAGTGAATACTTTCTGGAAGGAAAAAAAATTATCTAGAGGCTATCCAATAATAAACAATATTTGGTATTCAATTAAATTTCTTATATACTCCAAAAGACAATACCATATGACATAAAATAAAGAGAAAAAGTAGACAACAGATATAAAACTACAGGTGGTTCTTATATTGGAGGTATCAAAGATTTTAAAATAGCACAATTA
Organism: Plecturocebus donacophilus; assembly: GCA_004027715.1. Taxonomy (NCBI): domain Eukaryota; kingdom Metazoa; phylum Chordata; class Mammalia; order Primates; family Pitheciidae; genus Plecturocebus; species Plecturocebus donacophilus. The sequence continues at coordinate 21,978 of PVKP010006234.1, forward strand.
ATATGTTAGAGAAAATAGATGAAAAATAAAGAATTTTATTATATAATTAGAATTCATAAAAAGAATAAAATGAAAATTCTAGAACTAAAAAACATAATACCTAAAAGTATGAATTCAAATCATAGGTTTAACAAGATTAGAGATAGCAATAGAGAGCATTAGTGAAGTAGACGATAGATTGCTAGAAATACCTAGAGTGAAGCACTAAGAGAAAGAAGGATAGAACATTTAGGAAAATGTATGGTACACATAATAAAAAATTTTAACATAAATTTAACTAGATTCCCAAAAGAAGAAAAAAAAGAATAAGGGGGGAAAATTGAAGAACTTTTGAAGGACTGAAGAATTTCTGAAAGTGATTTAAAAAAAAAGAAATCATTCCACAGAGCAGCTGAGAAAAAAAGAAAAGTATGCTATCTTCAAATACAACAACAATAACAACAATAAAATGGAAAGTAATTCTCAACAGAACTCCTGGAAGCCAGAAGATAATGAGATTGTGTGTTGAAAGAAATGAAAGAAAATTACTTTTAGTCTAAAACTGTATATACAATGAAATTATTCTTCAAAACTGAAGGCAAAATAAAGATGTTTTCAAATAAACAAAACAGAATTTTTATCAGCAAATCTGCACTAAGAGAAATGCAGGCAGTAAATACAGGCAATAAAAAAGATTTTTAAAATGAAATATTAAGTATACAAAGCAATGATAACAATAATGTCTTGCAACATTTAAAATATGTATAGAAACAAAATATAAAAGTTAGAAAAAGGATAATTAAGTTAGAAGTATCTAAAGTTTTAATGATATCAGAAAAATGGTAAAAGATAATCCATATTTGACTAAAATTAACCAAAGCTGCATACTGAAATCTTCATCATAACCTCTGAAAAAATGGTAAAAATAAATGTAAAAATGAAAGTTGATAGAGGCTAGGCACGGTGACTGATGCCTGTAATCCCAACACTTTGGAAGGCTATATTATTCCATGTAAATGGAATAATAAAAATTATTTGATTAATTCAAAAGAAAGCAGGAAAAGAAAAAGATAGAAAAATAGGTAAGTCAAATAGCAAGTTGATATATCAAACCAAATATAACTGTATTTACAGTATATATAAATAAACCCATTGCAAATTTAAGTTCAATAATGTAACTGAACTAAATACTCCAAATATTTTGTTTTAGTTTGGTGTGCTATAACAAAGTACCATAGATTGGGTGGCTTCTAAACAACAGAATTTATTTCTCACAATCTAGCGGCTGGAAATCTGAGATCAGGGTGCCAGTATGCTTGGGCTTTGGTGAGGGTCCCCTTCTGGGTTGCAGACTGTCAACTTCTCATTGTATGGCAGAAAGAGAGGGAGCTAGCTCTTCAGCCTCTTCTTATAAAGGCACTAATCTCATTCCTGAGGGTTTCCCCTCATATCCTAATTACCTCCCAAGTCCCCACCTCCAATAACATCAATTTCAACATATAAGTTTTGTGGGGCATACAAGCATTCAGTCCATAACTTATTTGAATGATACACAGCAAATTGCTCACTGTGGTACCCCTGGGGAGTAAAAGGGGTTGAAGGGAGAATAAGAATTTTGTTTTCAAAAATTTCAGTTGTTAGATACATTCCCAGTGTGTTTTATTTTTAAATTTAAAATAATAAAAATGTGATAAATATTTTATATACCTATTTATCTAGTCAACTGTTCTACAAATTTTGTACATTTTTTTCTGTGGCCCACACATATGTTTTAAGGTTTTTAAAGGTTTATTGGTTAGTATATAGTTTTTAAAATTATTATTATTATAAACTTTCATTGTCCATTTTGTTTTCTAACAAGTTACGGGTTGTGTACAAAGGGGCTATGGATTTTATCAAGGTTTTTCTTATAACCGGCTATTTTAGTGGATGCATTAACTGAATCAGCTTTCCTCTTTCAGACATCAAAGTTAGCATCATGGAACATATAGGTGTACCCTCTTTTTACATAGTTATGGAAGTGTGTACACCGATGGACTGTGGGAACCCATTTCCTCCAGTGACCATTAGAGCCCATCAGTTCTTCATGTTCTTGATACAGTTCCTATTTTGTCTCCAACTGTTTGGCTTAGTCACAGTTCCTTGTGTTATTTCCTATTTACACAGGTTTTTCTTTTAAAGAGACTAGTCTTTAAAAACAGACACTTTATTAACTAATAAAATAAAATACCTGCAAATATGAACCTTACCTGTTCCAGGTAGCTCAGTTTAATGCACTTGAGGACTCTCTGCTCTGGATGTCCAAACTTCTAGTGGCTGGGGAATCTGTTCTCGTGAGACTGTGCCTTGCATAAGCACAGGTGCTCATGGGGAATATGGGGGTGTCACAGCCAACCTCACTAGTCCCGGCAACCACCTCTCCCCACTTTCAGACCTCATTAGAGCACTTACTCTCTCTGAGTTAAATTTCTTCTTGCTGCTTACTATGGTTCCAGCCAGCAGTGTGGTTACTATGCCCCAAGAGCTAGATCTGAGTTTCCCAAACTGAAATATTCTAGGGACTGTTCATTGTGAAGTAGATACGTTGTTTGGGGTATATACCCAGGGTTTGTTGTCTCACATCAGGAAAATTTAGGACAGTGGTACACACGAGGAGCTTAGGAGTGGAGGTTTAATAGGCAGAAGAAAAGAGAAAGGAAAACAGCTCTCTCTATAGAGAGAGGGAACTTGGGAGAGGAAAGACCAGCGGTTGGCAGATGCAAGGGAAGTTACAGTGAGGTTTGAGGAGGTGCTGTCTGATTGTGTGACATAGGGCTCACAGATTGGTTCAATCAGGTATGACGTTTACATAGTGCAGGGGAAAGCTGGCTGCCCTACCCTAATCTTATTATGAAAATCAACTTTCCCCTTGGCTGGCACGATCTCGTCCGCTCCTTACTATACACATGGCTGACAAACAGAAGGGAAGACAGAGCTGCCATCTTGAACATGATTGCACAACTCCAGCATCTATGTATGCAGTTTGATTTTACAGGCCTCTGTTGTTAGAAAAGAAAATGATTTGGGACTGCTTTTCATTAAAAGAAAACCTTACAGAGGGCTTCCATACCCTCACTATCTGCGTACATAATTTCTTCTTAACTCCTGTATCATTTGGTATACTGAGAAAATACTCTTTCACGAGGTACATTAGTTTTGTAAATCCTTAACATTTTAAAGTTTTTACTTATTTTTACTCCTTTGCATTTCAGAGCATTTAATCTGTACCTGTGTAATTTCTTTAAAAATCCAATTGATTTTGATATTTTGTTTTGTTTTTTCTAAGTCCATTGTTGATAGATTTTTTTTAAAAATAGCTGTATAGACATTAAAAAGAAAACAAAAACTATCCTATCATTCCATTACCCACGTGACTCCTATGGACATATTTAAAAAAATTAAAGTTATACATGTACATAATTAAAAAGTTAACAACAGAAAAACAAAGCAAAAGCCAAAAGGTCTACTCATTAACTCATGTATTTGCAAATATGTAACCAGAGGTTATGACTGGACCAGAAGTGAGATCCAGTTGCTGCAGTCTTTGGAGATTGGGGCCTATTTTCCATAAGTCTTTATTGTGATCTAGACAGAAAAGCTTTCTTAAATAATCTTGAAATGTTCATTTCTGTAAGAAAACATTTTAAATGGTCCATTTTTAAGGCATGGTAAATCTAAGCACAGGCAGCCAGTCTGCGGATGTAACAAACTGCATGGCTTATGCGCCTAGAAAGTCATAATAAGTGAACAGAATGTAGAGGAGTGGTCAGCTCATAAAAGGGAAGAAAGTTTCATTATTGGGAAATAGAAACTTAAGCAGGGAAGGGGACAGGGTATAAACTTATAAAGGGGATAATGAAACTTAGGCAATGTCAGGAAGACTGTGACCCCATAGTGCTCAACCAGGGAGGATCTCGGGGAGGGACTTGCAGGCAAGGAGATAAATTACCTGCTGTAGCTACCACGGATATGCCTGACATCCGATCTTGCAAAACCGCTATTAAAAGTCTCACTTTTGCTGTTCTTTGTGCCTGAGTCCATTCTTCGGGTTTGGACAGGTGAGCATTTTTCCCACAATTTCCCACAGTGAATCAGAAAACTCTTGTTCTTAAACTTGTGAACTGCTGTTCTCAGGACAAAAAGTTCTATAGTCAAATACATTGTAAATGTCACCCATTTCTTTCATGGGACATAAAGTAAGTTCCAATTCATTACTCACATTCCTTTTAAAAGCAGAATCCATGTATGTTCTTTAAATTTATCGGAGATGAGACAGAATACTGCAGTAAATTCAAGTACATCTGTGTCATATGGTAATGCTGACACTACCATGGTGGTTTTATTTTCAGGCACCTTCCAGCACAATCTATATTTAACTACAAGGAACAGTGGCTATTTCTTAGGAGTCTGAAGCAAGATCCAGAAAGAACCCAAAAAGATTACTCAGTAACTCTCCATCTGTAGGGAGTCCTTGGGGAGCAGAACCCAAATTATCTATCTTTCTCACAATTTTCTTTCCCCACAGTGCTTTGCATTTAGAATTTGCTGTATAAGTCGTCTCTGAATTTATTGAAAGGAATAGCCATTTAGAAGGGATGCCTTACACCTTAAAGATGTTTCAGGTGAATCATTGTGCTTTTTCTTCATCAGAAAAAAAAAAAACAGGGTTGTGGTCGGGGCATTCCTGAGGCTCTGACTCTGAACAAATGAAGAATCGGAGTCACAGTGCTAGAACTGGTGTAAACTAGCCCTTACACAAGAAAACTAAAAGTGCTTTTCAGTTTCACAGGGCAACAGTTTTGTTTAAAGCAGACTCAATCCAAAAGCCATAACGTAGAAGAGGAGGTAGAGAGAGAGACTGTCTGCAGTTTGAAAAGACAGACTTCCTACAATTTCAATTAGCATGTGAAAGAGACTTTCATATCCATCTTTATTCAAATATACCGCCTTTGTAGTCATAGTAACCCTTTTATATTTAGATTTCGTTGCAGCTACAAGTCTACTTGAGCCATTCATTTTATCCTTCCTAAATATAATTTCTTTCTCATTTTTTCTTTCTAATAGAATCCGCTGTTGTACTTCTTCTAAAGTATCAGTTCTTCCTAAAGGATGTGAAAAAAGCAAAATGAAATATCACATTGAATAACCAAATTAGGAAACAACTTCCTGAACTAACAGAAAAGGCTAGAAGATGTTGTTGTTTTCAGATAAATGGCAAAAGCCAAGTTCTTACATAAATTTCAAATCTATTGCCTTCTTTTTGTTCCTTGTTACCATAAAGATACACCACTTTACTAACTTAAAGTCCTGGTATTATAAATAGCTCCACTTGGATTATGAAGTTCAAGAGTCAGATCAGCAAGACTGTTTCCAAAAAAAAGGACAAAATTCAAATACTGCAGAGACTTGAAGTCCAATTTTTATTTTTTTTATCATAAAAGAAAATCTCAAATGAGATATAAGATGTAGTATAAAATTAGCATTTCTCCCTATGTTTTCTCTTTCAGTGTCTGTTTTGACATGTGATTTTGTGATTACAGAAATGAGTTTTCAAATCTATCTCTTTAGAAACAGGCATCAAAATTCAAAGCAGATGGAATCTCAGAGTTTGTCTAGCCCAGAGTCTTTATTTTACAGATGAGAAAACTGAGGCTGCAAAGAAAGGAGGGACCTACTTGTGAAAATAAATGAAATCTAAATGTTGTTAGAACCCCCACCTGAGAGATGAGAAGGTTCTTCTTCAAAGTTTATATCTTAGACTACATTATAAGGAGTTGCAATCTCTTGTTCTATGGCCATTATCCGCTATTAGCATAAACATATATCCATGTATATGTATTCCCTAAATCACCTATGTCTTAAATCAGTTGCCTTGACTCACTCCAGCTTGTCTGAACAGAACTGGGTAAACTCCAAACCCCGGTGCATGCCATTCCTTATTTGGAAACCCTCCTGACCTTCTCCTGACTAGCTGCTTCTTCTTCCTTGTTTTCTTTCCCACTTATCTATTCAAAAAATTTTCAACCTTTTAGCCAATCAAGTCAAGCATAGAATGTGAGGTCCCATTCTGGCCAATGGAAACTGGGCACAGCAGTAGGGCAATTGCATCAGATTATGAAAGTTATAAATATCCCCGTCTCCTTTGTTCAGGTGTGCTCTCGTGGCAAGACTGTCAGCGAGTTGTACCCTTTCTGCAGAAAGTAAACTAGCCTTGCTGAGTGATCCATTGTCTTGGTGTGGATTCTTTCCAATGTTATAAACCCATTTCCAATACCCCAAAACACATTAAGTTATAAGACAGATGTGACTGTGATGTAAGTCATATAGTATGTAGTTGTAACTTCTGCTTCTTAGATTATGGATTAACACTCTTTTTCATTATTCTTAAATGACTAGAAGAAACCAGAGACCAAAACTTCATGCCTTCTAATCACTGACCTTTGTTATATTAATAGATTAACTATCTCCTGTATTGTCCTGTCTAACTTAGATCAGGTAGCACAGATCTCATGACTGTCATATCTTCAGTGTAGAATGTTAAATATACCTGTCCTGAAAGAAAAATACTATCTCAACCAATTCTATCCCAAACTCATTGTTACTACACAGTAAACCTTATATAGAAAGATGCTGACATTTTCTTAAGCTTTCCTAAACGTTATCTATATAAATGACCCCAAACCTTTATATTTCAAAACACTGATTTCCATTCTTTGAGATCTGTGCTTCCCAAGTACATGCCCTCAAACTTTGTATGCAAATAAACTCTACATCTAATCATATTTTCTGAATCTATGAATATAAGATAGATATATCCAAGGTCACACATCTAGTTAATAGCTAGAAGCTAAGCCCCTGATGCCTGATCTATGTGTGCACTCCACTGTTTACCCAGTCTTCACACCAAGCTGATTCCACTCTAGACCTTATAATTTAAATTTCAGGATTTCACTTGTTGCTAAAGTTTTTCTAGATAATTATATTTTTAAAATAAAATTAACCATTTTTAGTCTGAGTTATCCTAATATTTGATTAACAGTATGCCTATTCTAATTTTATCTAGTTTAAGAGCCAAAGTCAAAGTAAAATGAAGTAATACAAGAATTTTGCTTTAATTTTTAGGAGGGAAAAATACTTTCATTTATATTCAACAAGCTTGAATCTATAGTGACATTTCACTGTGAAGATAATAAAGCTTAACCCTCAGGGACCCACATTTGCCCAACTCTATAAATGCCCTATAAATAAGTTTGCATTTTTTTAAAATTCAGACTCATAAAAGCATTTGAACTTCAGGCCACACAAAACCAGAATCTAACAGTGAAAAAAAAAAAAGTATCAAGCTCATAGCCTGAATGCCTGGATGCCTTTGAAGGCACAGGTTCAAAAAGAACTAATCAGGGTAACCTAATTTTTGTTTCTTGTTCTGATCTCTCACTAGGTTTGATTGCTTACAGCAAGGGATTAAATTCATTCACTCAGGCAACAAATGTTTATTAAGAGCCTTCTGTGTGTCAGGCACTATTTAAAGGTTTGGGGATATCACTGACAAAGTACTTGCCCTCAAAGAGCACAGTCCAATGGAATCAACCATTGGACTGTTGATTTTGAGTTAATCCCCTAAAATCTGTTTTTTAATAATGTGAAGTAATATTGCTCTGCATAATAATAATAATCATCATATAATAATAATAATAATAGCATTCTTGGGCAGATTTATTTTTAAATGAACCACCAAACATTAAAGTTATTTATTAATGGATTTATGTTGCTTTGGATAGTAGTCTCTAGAAAAATGGCACAGGAAATGTCTGTTTATGGCATTGTCATGTTCAATTATACTAACTACCTCAATGTGAAACATAAGCATCCTTGCAAAATATACAGCTAAATAGGGTAAGTCAATATGATGAATGACAAAGTCAAAATGTGTCAGTATTTTCTATAAAATAATGGTGGGTACTTATGTAAAATTATTCCATTATTGACACCATTATACCACATATTGTGTTGACCAGTGTCAAGAATAATATGTCAGTATTCTGTGTTCAATCACAACGATGGTTTGTCAAATTATGTCAGCTTTGATAATTAAAACATTTCTTTCTTGTGAAATTAAAGAAAGTGCTAACATCTCTGTTAGAATATCATTTAATAAAATCAAATCTCCAAACATCTGAAAGTCAATTAATATAATATTCCACATTAGTAGAATAAAGGAGAAAAGCTACATGATCATTTTGAGACAGAATAAGCATTTGATAAAATCTAACATGATTTTATGATTAAAAAATAAAACACTCAACAAACTAAGAATAGAAGGGAGCTTCCTCAGCCTGATGAGACCATCTATGAAAAATGCACAGCCAGCATTGTACTTAATGGTGGAAGATTGAATGCCTTCCCCCTGAGATCAGGAATAAGACAGCTCTCACCACTTTCATTCAACATTGTACTGGAGATTCTAACCAGTGAAATTAGAAAATGAAAAAAAAAAGCATCTTGATTAGAAAGGAAGAATTAAACTCTTTATTTGCAAATGACAGGATCTTGAACACAGGAAATACTAAGGACTCCCCTAAAAGCTATTAGAATGAATAAACAGGTTCAGCAAGGTTGTAGGATATCAGATAATATATAAACATCAATTATATTTCTATATACTAGCAATGGAAAATTGAAAGTGAAATTAGGAAAGCAATTACATTTATGATTACTCTGAAAATAATAATATGGTTAAGATTAAATTTAACAAGAGTACCTCCATAAATATGTATAAATAGCCTATATTCATTTAAAATTTTTTAAGAGGTATAAAACATACACTCTGAAAAGTTACAAAACATTTTTGAAAGAAATTAAAGAGGACCTAAATAAATATAAATAATTTTCATGTTTGTGGATTGAAAAGCTTAATATTAAGATGGCATTCTCTCCAAATTGATCTACCAGTTCAAAACAATTTTTAGAAAAATCCCAGCAGGCTCCCTTACAGGCTGCCTTCTTTAACAAGCTGGCTCTATAATTCATGTGTAAATGCAAGAGACCCAGAATAGCCAAAACAATATTGAAAAAGAACAATGTTAGAGGACTCACACATCACAATTTTTCTACAACATCAGAAGAGGTACCAGATCAGTTTATTGTCAATATCATTTTTTCTTCACTAAATAACATTTCTTCTTCACTAAATGTAATTTTTCATCACTAAAAACAAAAGAAATGTATATTTTTAAAAGATGAATTTAATGGGATATGAATTATGTCTCAATAAAGTTATTTTATTAATAGAAACCCCAATGCTCCAAACTCTGTTTAGTTTCTCAAAGATTAAACTATGCCTTTTCACAATTTCTAATAATGGCATAATTTACAAACTGCTTTTCAGCTCTAGCACCATAAGCTGACAATTGAAGTGCAAATATTTCTCTAATTTTTATTATTTCATTTATCTCTTCTGAACTATTGGGTAATTCTTTCTGATGTTTATTTGATGAAAAGCAGTAAATATAAAGTTATTGAGAAAACATTTATATTTTTATGGCATTAATCATAAACGATTGAATGTGGTTACTTAAATAGTGCCAAATTAAAATATCTAGATTTTTAAAAATTATGGTTAAAACTCCAGACTTTCTCTTTAACATTACACTGGTACAACTACATAAAGTCCAGTAAGGTTTTTATGTCCATATATTTCACTGAAATCATTTTTTCTCAAGCACCACCAACAAAAAAAATTTTATTGATCTTATGTATGTCAGCTTCCCAAGACTAAAAAACAAAAGAACAATTTTCAACTCTCTCTTCAAAATATTGAATTTTTCATTTAAAGAAAATGATTCTACTATGTTTATGTAGAGTAGATGAAGCTTCATCAATAATAATTGAAATTTTACTGTCTTAATTTATGTTTTCTAAAAGAAGCATTTTCATTTCACTACATATCTTCTTAACAAACCAGAACTACACATATAGATTACAATTATGTGTCCTGTCTTAGTCCATTCAAGCTGCTATAACAAAAATACCATAAATGGGTGGCTTATAAACCATAGAAATTTTTTTTTGATATAGTTCTAGAAGTTGAGAGTCCCAGATCAACATGTCAACAGATTCAGTGTCTGGTGAGGGCTCACTGTCTGCTTCATGTGCAACTTCTTTCTGCATCCTCATATAGCAGAAGAGGCAAATAAGCTCCCTAGGATTTATTTTATAAAAGCACTAATCCCATTCATGTGGGCTCCATCTTCATGACCTGATCACCCCCTAAAGGCCCAATCTCTTAATACTATTGCATTGGGAATTACATTTTAATACTTACGTTTTGAGGGACACAAACATTTAGACCATAGCATGTCCATATTAACATTATTCTTTTTCTGAAATTTTATTAAATATTCATACCTAAAACTGTCCATTATTTTTCTGGACTTTCACATCATTTCATTTACTTTTTCAAGAATTTGATTTTTAAAACTTTTAAACATTTTTATTATTTTACCCATTCTTGATTTTTTAAAAATGATTGTATCTCCTTTGTTTAAACCAAGAGATTTAATAGATCGTTATTTCTAATCAAATAAAATATTTAAGCATTTAACATTTCTACCTTTTAACAATATAATTTTGATATCATTTCTTCTCTGTGTTACCACAGATCCAAACAATTCCTATTCATTGTATTTAACAGAAATGTTGAGAAAGATATCCAGAATTTGTTGTTCCTTCATCCTGGGTATTTGTATTCAGTATCATAAGTCCTCGTTTTTGAAACAATATAATATACACTTATAGAAGATTTACAACACAGTAGCTATGAAAGACCAAAACCAAACTATTCAGATACAATAGGAACTATAATTCCATGATGAAGATAAACTGGTGGTTCTCCCAAAACACTGTTTTATAAAGAATACACAGTGTATCTGCACTGATTACTAGACATTGGCCAAGCAGTCATAGAGCTACAGATATTTCTTAGATATTGTGAGAGGTGGCCCATGTATCAGGGGATGCTGAGATATCCTACAATATTTCACTTCAACTAATAAATTTACTCTAAAGCTTATAATATAAATCAACTTAGTTGCTTATCATGTTACTGTGACATAATGTTTCAAGTGGTATAGAAGTATTTCAATATTTTAGCAAAAAACCTGTTCACTATCAGCTCTAGATCTACCTGAGTCCCTCTTTGTAGGGGCAAGAGAATTATCTTTAATAAAGGACAACCTCCATTGCAGTCTGGTATGTTCTTGGTTTATGGAAAACTAACAATACATAAAGTATTTGGGGAAAAGACAGTAATTATTTCCTATTACTTTTGCTATGGACTTTAGCCAAGACAAGGCTGGAGGCCCATTGGCCCTCCCTGTGAATTACATATAAGGTAGGCTCACCAATGATTATTGAGAGAAGCGGAGTGATCTATGGGAGAACATCAGCAGAGAAGACTCATCCTCTCCATCCCACTCATAAAAGATAGATACACATGAATTCCCAGATAGTTCCCTTTAGCAAGAAACACACTCCAAAGGAAATAAGAGAATCTTTCCATGCTGAGATACATGTATAATTATATCCATTATGTCGTTATTTATAACTGGAAAACAACAATAGGGTAACAGGGGAATTGCTAAATAAATTATGATTCATATGTGAAATAAAATATTAGGCAGCCTTTTGAAATGTACTGGATGATGCATGTTTTTTCCCACTTGCTTCATTAAAGTGCCTTCAACTCAACAACAAGACAAAATCATACAGGGAAGGAAATTCCATTCACAATTAACCCAAGAAATGGCTGTATTCGTAACTAAGAGTGAGAAAGAATTTTTGCAAAGTACGATGATATTTGGAAAAATTGAGAGAATTTTTTATAAAGTAATAAAGTTCCAGAGCTCAATAATATTCCCTCAAAATAGGTGATAAGACAAGAGAAATCTAAGTTCTTGCGTGCAGCAACAAAAAGTGAAGATACAGACTAATAGGGGAGGAGAGGCTGTACCTTGGGGCCTCACTTTCTCATCATGGATTGGCAGGGGTAGAGGGGTCAGAATGTGGGGACAATGTATTATTTTCTCAGACTTGGACTTCTATTCCACAAGTAGTGGGTTGAAAAATGCCTTCCCCATTCATGGCTACCTGAAACCTCAGAACATGATCTACTCCAAATTTAGAAATCATCCTAGATTTAGAATGGGCTCTATATCCAATGACTGATGTCTTTATAAGAAGAGAATAGAGGCTAGGTGCAGTGGCTCATGCCTGTAATCCCAACACTTCAAGAGGCCGAGGCAGGCAAATTGCCTGAGGTCAGGAGTTCGAGTCCAGCCTGGCCAACATGGTGAAATCCCATCTCTACTAAAAATGCAAAAATTAGCTGGGCATGGTAGTGGGTGCCTGTAATCCCAGCTACTTGGGAGGCTGAGGTAGGAGAATCACTTGAACCTGGGAGGCGGAGATTCCAGTGAGCTGAGATCACGCCACTGCACTCCAGCCTGAGGGACAGAGCGAGACTCTGAGAGAGAGAGAGAGAGAGAGAGAGAGAGAGAGAGAGAGAGAGAGAGAGAGAGAGTGAGTGTGTGCTGCGAGCTACCAGAAGCTAGAAAGAGTCAATGAAAGATTCTTCTCTGAAGCCTTAACCATGCTAGGAGATTTCAGACTCCTAGCCTCCAGAACTGTGAGGGAATAAATTTCTGTTGTTCGATACCACCAAGTTTGTGGTCATTTGTTGAGGCAGCCCAAGGAAACTAATGTATCAATTCAAAAACCAGAGTATGATGGAGAGAGGGGAAAGTATAAAGTATATTTATAGTGGTGACCAAAGTGGACTGAATAGAAATAAACACCAAATTATTAAACACAAAATATCTGCGATCTATTAGCCTTCATTATGAGTCATGCTGTGAGCTCTCCTGGATGTGCTTTCTCACTGCAGTTAGGGGAGGCTAAAAATTAAGGAGAGAACTGGCTCATGCAGAGGATCTATAGGTTCTATGCCATCTGTAGTTTTAAGCTGATTTTAAGCTGACAGGTATCTCAAATGACTCCTCCTCATTCCTTACCTCCCATTCCTCTCCAAACTTCATGAGTTAAGTGCAAGCATGTAGAAAACTTACCACAGTCAAGATGAGTAAGTAAAGGACAGGACATGGATTCTACCAAATAGATACACATAGAACGTGGCAGGGGGTTGAAGGAAACATCACATGCAGACAGCAGATAAATAATATACAGAAGAAGAATTACTTTAGGAAACAGAAAAAATATATCAGGCAAATACTTCAGCAGAATATTTTCTCTCAAAGAAATAAAAGTGACAAAGACTTTTTCTAAGTAGATAAAAGAAATAAAGCTAAGAGAATGAATGAAATATAAGACTGGAGAAATGAGATAGTAAGGAAAAAAACCATGAGTTAGAAGAGTTGAAAAAAGAAATTGAATATAAGAAAACAAATAGAAACAATAGAAATAAAAGTACCATTAGCAGCAGCAAGAAGTAGAATAAAATCTATTTTTAAAAAGAGTTAGTAAAATAGAGAAGCTTTCTTTGGCAATCCCATGAAATGAAATGAAATGAAATACAACAAGAAGATGAAAATGAGAGAGGAGATGATACAGAGGATGGAAAGGTGATAGGTGCATAATTGTACATTTCACAAAGAAGATGACACAACTAGAAACAGAAAAAAAGTCATATTTTTAAACCAGAAATAAAGTAAGATTCAGAGAGAAAGGGCATGCCTTATTTGAGAAAAAGTAGAGAGGGGTATAAATAGCTATAGATCTTCACTGAGGCTTGCCATATGTGTTACAGAACTTCTACGATAAAGAAAGAATACTTCAGGCATATGAGCAGATAAAGCAAGTGAAAACTTTATGGATACATGTTTCTCTAGGTTAGCAAATCAAGTGACAGAGTCAGTGGAACACTATCTGCAATTTCCTGGGGTGTGTATGTGTGTGTGTGTATTATAAAAGATTTGATGAAACTTATTGTTAATATATAAAAGCAATGGAAAGATTTATCAGTATTAAAGATCTCACTCATAGACCCTCTTTGTAAAAATGACTTGGTAATTAAATCCAGCTAACCAAGGTATGAATTAATATAAAAACTCTACAAATAAGAAAGTCATATTTTGGAAGATGTAGATGGAGTGTGCAACTTATTCCGTAAAGGACCAAGGCTAACTATGGCTGTAGGAATTATTTTTTTCTATACAGTTGGGAAAGGGATTTTAAGGAAGAATGTTAAGTTCATAATGGCGTTGTTTTCAGCAGCAAATCAATACTACTATCTAACATTGTCAAATCAACAAATACAAGTGTAATCGTATTACATAAAAGAACAAATGAAATAATATGATGGAGCATTAAAAACATAAATATGAAATGTGGTGACAAATTTTAGATAAAACATATTTCAAGCAACTAAAATGAACAAACTAGTTTATTAAGTGAAATTTAATCTCAGAATTGGATTATAAAAACAAGATCCAATTCTACATATACATGAATGAAAGGTAAGACTGAAGAAATGAGATTATAGGGGAAAAGAAAGTATGAAAGGAAAGAAGAACTAGCCCATACCACATTTCTGACCGACAGAACTGTAAGATAATCAATGTATGTTGTTTTAAAACACAAAGGTTGTGGTAATTTGTTACAGCCTACAATAGAAAACCAATAGAGCAGAGGCACAAGATGGGGCTGAAAATAGGAAGCTTGAATGGAAATCTTAAAGGTACAATTGTGTCTTCAAATGCCCTTTCCCATCCTTTATGGCCAGGAGACTGCCCCTTCCTGCCCTGGCAAAAAGCAGGAGGTTGACTCTCTGTAGAAGCTAAGCCAGAGTTCTAGGACATCAGGCAAAGCTGAAGATAAGGGTAAGCTACCTTAAAGTCTATAAACTGAATAATGAAAGTCCCCCAGCCTCTTTTCTAGCTCAACTCTCATACTGCTGGCAGCCAAACACAAATACTTCAGAGAAGAGCGTAGAGAACCCTGCCAGGGGAAATTGATCAGCTTAAGATAAATTATATACAGATACTGACATGAGTTTCTGGCAATGAAATGGTTGCATCCTCACTTGATTACCCTGAAGTAAAGACCTCGATTTGGCAGGTCGCATCCAAGCAAGCTTTCATTAGCATTTTAATGCCTGATTCATAATTATTAACAGAAATCAAAGATCACCAGATACTTTAGAAAGGCCTGTGATATGAAAACCAGGCCAGAACAAATATTATAGTAAAATGGAACTTGTGGGAAACAGAAACGTCAGGGAGCAGAAGAAAATACACAATAAGCTACAGTAAATATTCTCATTAATTCAAAGGTACTTATTGAACACCTGCTATAGTAGGCACTCATTGTTCTAGGCATTCAACATAAAGTAATGAACAAACCAAATAAAGTTTATAGCCTCATGAAATTAACATTATTTCAGAGACAGAAGCTACTAGACCTATGAAATAAAAATGGGAAACTGTAATCAAAATATGCAAGTAACAAGATAGAACTTCTTAGTTAAAAATGTGAAGACGTTTTTTACCAAGAGAAGGGTTAAATGATAAAGTTGATGAGTAGAAAATGGAGAAAAGATAAAGTCTTAATTAGAGGACCAGGCAAGGAAGGTCAATATGAAAATAATAGAGATTCCAAAAACGAAAGTAAAATGGATATAAGAAAAAAAAAATTAAATATACACAAAGCAAATTTCCCAGATATTTGTGAGTTTCTAGGCAGAAAATAATGAGAAAAGATCTACTCCAAGGCACATTATCATCAAGACTTAGAACACTGCAAATAAAAAGACGTAAAGATCTTCTCAAAAGAAAAAATAGATTCCATCAGAAAGGACCTGGAATTCAAATGACATCAGGCTTCTCTATAGCAACAATTACATGTCAAATACAGTGAAAAAAGGATTACCTTAAAAATATGCAGGGAAGACGATTTCTAACCTAGATATTTACACAAAGCCATATTTTGAAAATAGAGTGTGAGAGTGGGATAAAGATATGAAAAACACACACGGATTCAAAACATTTTCCTCCTGTGCCCCATTCTGGGGAAGATACTGGAGGCTGTGCTCCAAAAAGCAAAGGAGTAAACAAGAAAGAGGCTTCAGGACACTGGATTTTTAAAACAAAGAAGAGTCACAGAAAATTCCGAGAATGAGTACCATGTGGGAGACATAAAAACTTGGGCATGGGCTCCCAAGGAGGAAACAAGAAACTGGAAGATCTACTGACATGTTTGAAAACATTGAGGGGAAATGTACAGTTCCATCAGAGAGTTTGCGGTGAATTAGTATACTATGCAGCTCATCTGATGGTTATAGTTACATAATTAAAGGATGTAACTGGTGACTATTTATGTATTTCAAGTGGTAATATAGTAACTATATGGGAAGAATGGAGGAGGGAGTATGCCGAGATGGAGGCTTCAGAGAGGGAGTGGGAGAATATTTAAGAGGAAGAAATCCACCTCTTCCCTGATAAGAATTTAGCAGCTAACATCCAAATCAGAAACATCAAGAGACAACAAAGCGACCCCACTACTTTGAAAGTTTTAAAAAACAAAACAGCTAAAACCTTTGAATATGGTTCTTTCTAGAGACCGGGAAGCAGAAGTTTCAGGGAGAAAGAGTTAGTTTTTCAACATAAGCCTTGTAGCAATATTTGGAGTATCTGAGGGGTTCAATACATGTCACCTGTCTTCTATTTTGGCTTCAAACAAATTGAGAGATGAGCAAAAAGAGAAGCAAGTGGAGAGGCACCGTCACTGTCACTGCTCGTCCGTGAGGTGTTAGCGGCAGTGCTGTGTCACTTCCAAGCTGAAGCTTTAAAAGCAAGTTCAAGGTTTGCCATGGATCTTTCTCACTGCAACAGCAAAAATCGCATTCGCCATTTGGAAAATCGTGGGCATGAACCCCAAACAGGCTTATTACGTGAATCCTGGTATTGGGCCAGGGGATGGTAGACGGAGGGTGCCCGCTCACACAGTGTCAGGATGCTGAGGAACCCCCACCCCTTTCGAGCCCACTACACCCACCACATCTGTACATACTGTATGGAGCAGACGGAAGAA
The DNA here is from genome assembly GCA_004027715.1 of Plecturocebus donacophilus. Lineage (NCBI taxonomy): Eukaryota > Metazoa > Chordata > Mammalia > Primates > Pitheciidae > Plecturocebus > Plecturocebus donacophilus. The sequence goes on from PVKP010006234.1 coordinate 39,099, forward strand.
GGTTTGCTCCAGTTGAACAGCTTGAGACCCCTCCCGACAACTGAGCTGGGAAAATAATTAGTGACCTTCATTTCAATTTTGCTAATTGAATAAAACAAGTGTTTTGATTCAGCATTGAGAAACCAGACACAGCAGCACCTTCCTTCTGGCTTGTCCTATGTATGCGGCTCAAGGCACGAGGCTCCTCTTTCCCAGTATGTTAAGCCTTATTTTATGTTGAAATTCTGAAACATAATAGGTAATAGAAATAGGTGGAGAGAGTCTAGCTTAAGAAAGAAGGCAACAGCAGCACAATGTTTTGAGTTGTAAAAGGCAGTGCTCCTTCCAAGTGAGTCTTCCTTCCAGCCTCTGCACCCTCTTCTCCAGCGTGCCTCCTTTACCAGTGTTATGTATCCTTATTTCCTTGCTGATGTGGCTCTGAGAGACAAGAGAGCACCCTGGGGGACTCTCAGGAAGTCCCTGCTGGAATCAGGAAGACAGCCAAGGGTTTGAACTCCAAGTCTCTTGATGAAATTGATAGACCCCACTTCTAGCCCTCACACTGTGGCTGGTTTTTTTGTTGGTTTTTTTTATTTTCCAACTTTTCTTTTAGTTTCCAGAGGTGCAGATTTGTTATATTGGTAAGTGCATGTCACAGGGATTTGATGTACAGATAATGTTGTCACCCGGGTAGTCAGCAAGCCTCACCCTCTTCCCACGCTCCACCACAAGTAGGCCTGTGTTTATTGTCCCCTTCTTTGTGTCCACATGCACCTGATGTTTAGCTCCCGCTTATAAGTGAGAACATTTGGTATTGGTTTTCTGTTCCTGCATTAATTCACTTAACTCTATAATGACTGTAACCTGTCTTGGTGCTCAGGCACAATGAAGTTGAGCTGGTATTTCACAAAGAAGCTTAATCTCAGGGCTTTTTGGGCATTTAAGCCCAGAAAAATTCCTTTTCCTAATGTAAAAATAATTGGCATTCATACTTCTCACCTCGTAAGTGAATAAGAAAAGAAGAAATAGCAATGGTGGGGGTTGGCCTTAAGTGCTGTTGCGGAAACCTCCGTCAAAAGCAAAGAAGCCTGCACTTTCATCCCTCAATCCCACAGAAATTTTTTTCTGCTTTTACGGTTCTCATTGAACCGAAAAGGAAAGCCACCAGACAAAAAATAAGCCAAATGCAAAGGAAAACAACATCAGTCAGGGGTTAGAGACCAGAGGAGAACGTTTCTTAATAGACATCAGGCTATTTTGATATTTATATCTGTGATTTTTTTAAATAAAGCCGATCCTTTTAGGAAGTAGACAGCTATCCTCAATTGTTGACCAGCTATTGGTAGAAGAAATCCATAGGTTCTGTCTAAGTATATAATCTCAACAGGAAAAATGCAACTAACTCCTAGGCAGAGACTATTATATACTATGAGGAATAGTAGAACTCGGACTTTGGAGCCATTACTGAATTCACATGAGAGCCATTTGATATTTGGCAAGCTACTTAACCTGACTGAGCCTCAGTTTCTTCATCTGTGAATAATAATAGTGATAAAACTCGTGAGTTTGAAAAGAGATTAGCAAACACTCTAGTTCATGGTAGGTGCGTAACGTATCAGTTCCCTTTTTCCACCACTGATGCCCATTGTGGTCGTTATTATTGATGATCACCAAATCTTTCCATTCTTCTCTCAAACACACAGGGCAACTGCACTTTCTTGCTCCCTTGTAAATAGATATGGCCATCTGATTTGCTTCAGTCCATGAGATGTTAGCAGCTGTGATGCACCACTTCCAAGCTGAAGCTTTAAAAGCAAGTTCAGGGTTTACCTTGCATCTTTACTCTCTGCAACAGCAAAAGGCAGTGTTCCAGATAGTGACTAGCTTGGGGTTAGGAGTGAGGATGACACAGCAAAATTCACAAAGGACAGGTAGCACAAGTGAAACAGAAACCTTCGTTGTTTTAAGCCACTGTGATTTTTGAATTTTTGTTACCATAGCATAACCTACATCCTCCTGATTGATACACCTTCCTTCAAGTAACTGTATTTGCCATCATCTTAATTCATTCCACAGATATATGTTGGCCAAATGCCAAGCACAGATCTAGATGCTGAGAAATGCATGATTCTGGCTCTTTGCTCTCACGGGGCTCATAGTAATTGCAGGAGAGTGAGGGTCATTATCAGGAGTCTCTTAGAAATATCTCCAATTCTTTCATTTAGCTAAAGTCAAGATTGGGAGCTACTGCTTTTTGCACATTGAATACTTCATATGTGTGCTGATTGCCTGCCGATTTTAATAAGAGAAGCTAGAGATTTTAATAAAAATCAGAAAAAAGTGGTATATGTGGAGAGAATGAAGAAAGAAATGATTAAACAAAGTAAGTGTGAGTACTGTACTTCATTTTGTCCCTGGGTAGCCCACAATTTTCTGATTCAGCTATCTTTTTTTTTTTTAGATGGAGTTTAATTCTTGTTTCCAGGTTGGAGTGCAATGGTGCTGTCTCAGCTCACTGCAACCCTTGCCTCCTGGGTTCAAGTGATTCTCTTCCCTCAGCCTCCCAAGTAGATAGGATTACAGGCACCCACCACCATGCCCAGCTAATTTTTTTGTATTTTTTGTAGAGATGGGGTTTTACCATGTTGGCCAGGTTGGTCTTGAACTCCTGACCTCAGGTGGTCCACCCATGTAGGCCTCCCAAAGTTCTGGGACTACAGGCGTGAGCCACTGCACCTGGCCCTCAGCTATCTCTTTTACCTTTCCCTCATGATAGTTTACTAGAATTTTTTTCCCTTGAAACTGAATGTCAAGTCAAAAACAATTCAAAATTGCTAATCATTACAATGACTTCAGAGCCACTTACTTCTTTAAAAATTCTGCAAGTTATAAAGCCAATGCAATGAATTTCTAATGATGGAACTGTAGACACAGTGGCCCCCTGAGGATATTATGTCAGATGGGGCAAGTGAATATTCCTAACCCTATTTTAAATCATGCCCTCCTAGATAGCTATGTGAAAATGACAGGGGGGTGCTTAGCAAAACTATTATTAACTAGTACTGCTTTGGCAGTTTTATGTTAAAAATCTTTTATTAGCTTAGGTATGACCCAATGATTTTTAAAATTCATTACTGATTTTTGAAAGCCTCCTCTTCAGAGCAAAAAGAGCCCATTGTTCTTAACTGGTAATACCAATGACTCCTATAAACTATATGTTCAAACGAATCTTACAGCTAATAGAAGTGTAAATATAATGCCAACTAATGCTTATGCTTATACAAGTATCTACAAATATAAAGAAATAGCTCCTTAATAATTTCTAAAAAAAAGACCCATTGATAAATTTACTTGAGTCTCTTAGCAAGTGCTACTGTTTAATAATGCATCATTTGATGGTAGTAAATTTTCTTCTTTATGACTAGACAATAAGGTCTATGGATCTGGGAGACCTACAGGTGTTATTCAATTCCTCTGCTTCCATGTTATGTGATTTAGACAAATGACAGGCCCTGCTTTTCTCCATTACTAGCAGAATGGCAGTTGTAGCCTTCTCAACTGTGGTGGCAGTTAATTGCCAAGTTCTTGGTCAACTGCCAAATCTTCAGTCCAATATGGATCTCATTGAAATGCTTTGGAACTGTGCGTCAAATAATTCTTGTCACTCACACATGCATTTCTCCCTTCTCCATTACTGAGAGATCCCTGATTTTCTAAAAGATGACTGTGTGCCCAGTTAAAATATGGTTTATACTCCCTTACTATGTCTGACCATGTGACCAAGTTGTGATCAGTGAAATAAATGTAAGTGAACCTTTGAAAGTATCCTTTCCTAAATAAAAAGACAAAAGCCTAGTGAGGAGGCCTTCTACCTTTCACCCTTTACTCTTTCCCTTCTTCCTGCCTGGAACACGGATGTGATGCCAAAGGAAGAAACCATTTTGTAGCCATGAAGATAAAGCCATACATTAAAAAAGACATATCAAAGGATCTGGGTTTCCAGATAGCATCTTGGAACAATTTTATAAACCTTGGGCAGTCTGTTTTCAGACTTCTTTTTACCAGGAGAAAAATAAAATTTCATTTGGTTTAATCACCAAGAATGAATTTTTGTTATATGCAACCAAATGCAAATCCCAACCAATACAATCTATGGGCCCATCAGGTCTTCATCTGGATTTCATTCCCCTTCTCACCAAATCAAGACTCAGAGTCATCTCTGGGCTGTAGGGGGAGAACCTGAAACATAAAAATTATAGAAGATAACATAAGAAAAACTCTTCTAGACATTGGCTTAGGCAAGGAATTCATGACTAAGACCCCAAAAGCAAATCCAATAAAAACAAAAATATCCATAAAGTTAGAGCAAGGTAACTTATTACTAAAAGAGGAAGTTATTTGAGGAGTAAGTTAACATTATGAAGAAAGTAGTTTTTTTTTGTTTGTTTTTTTTTTTTTTTTTTTTTTTAATTGCATTTTAGGTTTTGGTGACTTGGAATTAGGAGTCTTCTGTTTTCCTGTTGTGCTAACTGGGAAAACTCACTTAACCTCCTTGAGCTTCAGTTTCTCATCTGTGAAATGTATTACCTGCTTCACAGGGTTGTTTTGCATTAAATAAGTAAAGTACTTAGACTGTAAAGGACTGTATACATGTTAAATATTGAGTTCTAGAAATATAAGAAATAACGGGAAACAGTCATGTTTTGACTCATGCTATGCACCATTTTATGTAAAGAACTAAAACTTACAATAAAGCTCATTTGATGTTTAAAAAAAATAAAATAAAATAAATAAATAAATAAATAAATGGGACCTAATTAAAAAGCTTCTGCACAGCAAGATGTAATCAGAAAAGTAAATAAACAACCCATAGAGTGGGAGAAAATCTTCACAATCTGTACATCCGACAAAGGACTAATATTCAGAATCTACAAGGAACTCAAACAAATTAGCAAGAAAAAAACAAATAATCCCATCAAAAAGTGAGCAAAGGACATGAATAGACAATTCTCTAAAGAAGATATACAAACAGCCAACAAACATGAAAAATGCTCAAAATCACTATCAGAGAAATGCAATTTAAAAACATGAGATAATTTGTTCATAATCAAACAATTTGTTCAGCTGTTTTTAAAACATTATGAATTTATAGATATAATCATGTTAGATGCATTTTAAACAATTGTGATTATTATTATTTTGATGCTCAAATTAGCCCATCTATGGTCAGTGAGACCCTAACTGAATTGTTCCCTGAGTCTTCTTGACACAACCCTAGTGGTAGTTGGTAGTTTTTTTGCTTTCTGAAAATATTTACAGCTAAAATGATATGATCCTCTGGAATTTGCTTCAAAATAATGACACAGGAAGAGGGGGTATAGAGGAAATATGATTGGTCATGAGTTCATAATTGTTCACGTTGGTGATGGCCCCATGGAGAGTCATTATACCATTTTCTTACATTTATATACGTTTGCAATTTTCTAAATTAAAAGTTAAAGATAAAATTTTTCAATCAGGCACCTGTAGTCTCAAGCCCTTGGGAGTCTGAGACTGGAGGACTGCTAGAGCCCAGGAATTCAAGACAAGCCTGGGCAACATAGCAAGATCCAGTCTCGAAAAGAGAAAGAAAAAGACAAAGAAAGTCCAGTCTTGAATGCCTAGATTTGATGGGGGGAGATTTCTAAGTTCCCAAGTCTTTGTTTGACTTATGGATGAGTAGGCACAGAGGTCTCACTACAGAGCTGTACTCTAAATCAGAGGTAATGAGCTCTCGGGATATATACTCATTACCCCCATCGTAAGGAGGACATAAAGAAACTCTCTTGGATAGGGGAGAGAACAGAAGGATGGAGGGTAAGGAGAGAGGAAAATGTGCGAAAAGCTTCCAGAGCTTCGTGAGGTGGGTACCTCTTGGCAGCTTTGCTGGTGGTTACAGGGCTGGGTTACAGGGATTCCCTCACTACCAATTTGTCTTACCATCGTCTTCCATTCTTTGGCCCAGAGTCTAGCCTGTAATCCCCAACAAGCCTGATTCTATTTCTTGTGGTCAGGGGGATCTTGCTTTCCAGACAGGACAGGAAGGAGCACTGGGCTGGAAGTCCCGAGGCCAGAAGCCGAAGCCTGTCAGTGATGCAAAATGGCACTGAGTCTTGCGTCTCCCTTTCATCACTCATGAAATGAAAGGTCAGCTGGCAAGACTAAAGCCCCTGCAGTGTCCCAGGCATCCAAATGCAACACTCAGGAAGCCGTGGACTCCAACGGCCTGTCCTGCAGGCCTCCGTGCCTTTTCACTGAACGTCTTTTCCACCATTACATATTACATCGCCTCCTACAGAAAAACGCGGCTGTTATCACTTTTTGCAGATAATTAGAGAGGCGGCGCTCAGCACAAGATGACCCCAAAGTTGACAGCACTTTCAGGCTTCGGGAATTAGGCGCGTCACCGACCTGTACGATTTCTCCTCTCTGCCCTTGCTCGCCTGCAAACCCTGACCCCCGTCCACACTGCGGAGAAATCTCCTAAGAGACGGCTGCCAGCGTCGCCTCTGCGCCCAGGAGGCGTGGAGCAGAGGACTCGGGAGCTGAGCGCGCTGCGGCCCCGCTCCCCGCGCACAGCCCAGAGGGAGGGGCCGGCGGGGGCCGGGCAGCGCCAGACGCGGAGCGCCGGGCTCGCAGCGGCTCAGTCTCCTCCCGCGCCCAGCCCCGGCTGGCGAGAGCGGCGGCCAGCGCGAGCCGGAGCCCGGGCCTCGGAGCGGGGAGGCGGAGGGCCGGAGAGGGCGGCGGACTGCAGCGGCGGGCCGCGCTCGGGGTCCCGCCGTGCGCGCGTCCTCCCAGCTTATCCTGGTAAGTGCTGGCGGCTGCGCCCAGCCCGCCGCGGTAGCCGCGGTGGTCGCGGTGGTCGCGGTGGTCGTCGTCCCCGGATCCGGGTTGCGCGCATCCCATTGCTGCGCTGCAGGCTCACAAGTGGCTCTGCCGGGGATGCGGGCGCCCCAGGCCCCGCTAGGAGTTAGCCAACTCTCTCTGCTCCGGGACGCGGATTTGGACCCCTCGCCACTCCTACCCTTGCTTCTGGCTTGGGATGGCGGGGGGCGCGGGGTAGGGCCTGGCGTCGGGGGAGACGCGCAGAGGGACGCTTCTCTCCCCTAACCACCTACAAACGACCCAGGGAGAAGCGGGCCAAGCGCCTCACCAAATGCAGCCGAGCTCCAACCTCACAGGTGGGGCGTCTATTCGTTAGATTTATTTTCCTATCAATCCACCAGGGAAAGTTTCGGACCATGCAAGGCAAAGTTGGGGCGCGGCTGGGGGCGAACTTCTCCTACGGAGGCAGCTCCTGGGGAGGCTCGCGGTGGGTTTGCAGGGGGAGCGAGGATCGCGGTGGAGATTACTTTGCGCCCCGGGAGTTGAGTCTGTCCCTGCCGGTCGCCTAGAAATACCCAGAGCTGTGAATCACTTAATCGTCCCTGCTAAGCGTTGACGTTCGCAGCCAGACGCGAATCTCCGTGATGGGTTCGGGTTATCTCAAGAGTAGCAGCAACTCAGCCTTGGTTAATTTGTGCTCTTGCTTTGCTCAGAAAACCTGAGCTCCAGCTAATCTCAGTGTTTAAGTGGCGTGTGTTTAATTAGCTTATTTTACACCTGAGATTATCTCAGCGCCTGCCTCCAAAATGAAATCGTTGATATGGAAAAGAATAGTCTTTTTAAAGAAAAACTAAAAGGAAGACTCTTCAGAATATCAGCCGTTGTGTCTGGCTATTTTACCTATCTCCTCCATGGGATAGAGAATGAAAACTCTGCTTTGGATATATTACCTATTAAAGTCAGTATTGGGGCTATTTTGGGCAGATTTTGTGGCCAGAGGTATTGCTACAACTTGCGTATTGTTTATGAGATACACATGTGGTCTCTCGAAATAGCCTACTTGTTATTTCACTGCATTGGGAGTTGTTTGACTTATAAGCTGCCTATTTTAAATATGACCAAAGGTTGTTTTTGTAAAAGAAGCTTTAGCTGAAAACAATGCCTAGATGTTTATGGAAGACAGCTTGTGCGTGTTACCAGAATATTTTTTTGTAAACTTAAATTCGTAAAGGACTACTTGCCGGCCGTCTGATAGAGGCTTTTTATGAAAAATAAGATAATATCACTGTGTGTGCAGAAAAAGGTCACTAAATTAAAGAAACACTCACTTTCCAAATGATAGATTAAATCAGAAAAATGTGCCTACAACTAAGAATTATATAATCTGACTAAAAGAAAACATAATGAGTAGTTGTTAGTTGTCAAGTACCTAGACAGTTCTGAAAGAAGTGAGACCTTTATAGCACTGGAAAGTTGTTACATGATTTAAGGTGAGATAATCTGATAGATTTTCACCTATAAAATTTTTATTCTTACACACATCTACATTTCCTACATCTAACATTGAATTTACCAAAATATTTATTTGGGTTTATACATACATCTTCATAAGTGCCACATCCTATTCTAAGTGCTACATATGTTTTTGCTCATCTTAAAAACAATCCTGGGAGGTAGGTACTATCATTGTCCCCATCTTAAATGAGAAAACTGAGGCACAGAGAAGTAACCCAAGATCACACAGCTGCAGGACAGGACTTTATCATGTCTGCAAAGATCTTTTTATTTAAAAGGCATGATTTTAAGATTTACTTATTCTCATTTTTATTTTTTATTTAAGCATAAATGATGAAAGTTTCCCGTGAAGCATAAGAATCCCTGATTGTGGACGTGCCCCACAAGCATCGTTAACTACCAAGGAAGGAAAAGTATGAAAGAACCATCTGATTGAGTCTAAAGTTGGAAGATCACCACATCCACCAGAAGACCCAAGATGGATCTGCACCAAAGCACCACCATCACGTTCCTGGAGAAATGGTGTTTGGATGAGTCACTGTCTGGCTGCAGGAGACATTATAATGTCAAGAAAAAACTGAAGTTAATTCGAATCTTAGGCCTTTTCATGGGTCTGGTAGCCATTAGCACTGTCTCATTTTCAATCAGTGCCTTTTCTGAGACAGATACACAAAGCACAGGAGAGGCCAGTGTTGTAAGTGGCCCTAGGGCAGCACAGGGTTACCATCAGAGAACTCTCTTAGATTTAAATGACAAGATTCGGGATTATACTCCACAGCCACCTCTTTCTAAGGAAGACGAGTCTGAGAATAGTACAGATCATGCCCAAGGAGACTACCCGAGAGACATCTTTTCCCTTGAAGAGAGAAGAAGAGGTGCGATCATTCTCCATGTCATTGGAATGATCTACATGTTCATAGCCTTAGCCATTGTCTGTGATGAGTTTTTTGTTCCTTCTTTGACTGTCATCACTGAAAAACTGGGCATCTCTGATGATGTCGCTGGAGCCACCTTTATGGCTGCAGGGGGGTCAGCCCCGGAACTTTTCACGTCTCTTATAGGGGTATTCATCGCTCACAGCAACGTTGGCATAGGCACGATTGTAGGTTCCGCAGTATTCAATATCCTCTTTGTTATTGGCATGTGTGCTCTGTTTTCTAGAGAAATCTTAAACCTGACATGGTGGCCACTCTTTCGAGATGTGTCCTTCTACATTGTTGACTTGATCATGCTGATCATATTTTTCCTGGATAACGTTATCATGTGGTGGGAAAGCTTGCTTCTCTTAACAGCTTATTTTTTCTATGTGGTTTTCATGAAATTCAACGTCCAAGTCGAAAAATGGGTGAAGCAAATGATAAACCGCAATAAGGTCGTCAAGGTGACAGCACCAGAAGCCCAAGCAAAGGTTGGTGATGGTGGTTTTTTTATTTAATGCTTTTCTTGACCACAGTTCTGAATATTATGTTTTTGAGATCTGCAACTTTTTTGATGTGATGATGTTTGGGGCTCTTGTGGATAGCAGATTGACTCTGAAGTTCTGTGACAGCCAGACTAACATAGCAGTGGAAAAAAATAATTTTAGGGTATTCTTGCAGATGTTTACTAAGTTCCCCAGCTACTTGCTTCAGAGTAAAACACTTGTAAGTAGAGGTTACATAAGCCTCTCAGAGCTGATTCAGGAGTTACTGGTTTCTTGTTTTCTGAAAGTAGGCATAATGATTTTGTGAGCAATTTAATTTTCATAGGAAAGTGTGCATGTGCCTAGAAAGTTGCAAGGCCTTTTCTTTTTAAATGAACACATGACAATTACCAAGAAAGAACCATCTCTTTAGATATGTCTGAGGAAGAAAGTTTGCGTCACCACAGCTGTACCTTCCAGTCAGCAGCCCAGCCTAGCAGGTCTGGTCATTATTGTTCTCATGGCTGTTTTTGTGATTGACACAATCATGTCTTAGATCACTTGACTGGGAATTGATCAGCATCCACTGTAAAGAGAGTCATTGGCCAGGCCTGCCATCTGCCTCTGTATTACTGTGACCCATTTTGCACACCATAATAAACATGACTTCAAATATTTTTAGAGTAGAATTTGAGGAAGTTTTAATAACAATAGTGGCCATCCTGCCACTTAGATGGATGGAAAGCAGATTGGTAAAGAGCTTAGAAGTAATTCCTGCAAACATGTAAATTATGTTTTTAAATAGCAGACAAGTGGCATCAATAAAATTGTATGTGGTACTGTAATGCAGTTCTGATTTATATCCTAGCAGTGGAATGTCATCTCTGAGTATGCTTTTAAACAGAAAGCCAAAATACATACATAGACTTTTCATGCCAGCATCTGGGAAAATTCTCATATATGCAAAACAAAACAAAAAAAACCAGATGTTTGAGCAGGGGGTGAGAGATTTTGTCCAAAAAGAAAAGAAAAATAGTATTAATTTAGTTAAATTTACATAATTCTTTTATAGTCAAGTTTGATGACCATCATTTTCATTGTAGCCACAAAATGGAAGCAAAGTGCAGAAAAAAACTAGTAATATTTCTACTTATTACATGCAAAAGAGAAATGTTTTGTACTACATTTCTAACATTTCTCTTGGTGTATGCTTGCTTGTTAGAAACTATAGTAAAACCAAAAAATCACTTAGCAAATTATATGGCAAACAAGCATTCACATGTGACAATTGAGTACATCTCCTTCAGGGTGTAAGACAGGACATCATTGGAACTTCTCCCCTACTCTAACTTGACAGCCAAAAAAGATTCTTGAAGCACTCTCTTCGAGTCTGTTCGGGTGGTTTACACTGATGGTCTTGTGTTTATTCCAGTTACAGTACTGAACAATTGTCAGGGAAGTGCATATTTTTTAGATGCAAGGAAATGATTTGATGTCTTATAAATTTCTTGGGCACATCCATGGTGAAAACTCTTTTTGAGAACTCAGTACTTTCTTGTTTTCTTACACCCTAGTGGAACGTCATTAACTTAGAGACTTGGCTGAATATTATATTGGCAACATTTATGAAAAATGAATCTGTAGAGCAATCCAATAGTGTATGTATGATTGCGGGAGGATTTTGTATTCTGATTTTAGTGGGGTGGAAGATCCTTTGGTGGAGTGGAAGACAGTTTCATGCATTTTAGAAATAGTTTTCCAAATACAGGTTTTAGAATGTATTTAATCAATTATGAACCATTTATTAAAATACCCCTGGAAGGATCTTTACCTACTCAATTAGGTGCTAGTTGTATTCTTTTTATGATTATTTTAAAGTAAAAAATTCAGGCTGTCATCTCTTATCGCTTGTTATTTATATCTATAATTTTGTGCTATACTTAATATTGTATGACTCCTAAAATTTGATAATTCTAGATTTACTTAACTAAAAAAGAAAGCAGATTATATTCTTAACTATTTCTGTTTCTGGTTTGCCCCCAAAAATATTCATTGTATTATTTTCCCTTTAGCACCAAATAGCTTTAATTTATTCCATTTAGTCATTAATGTTTCTTTTGATATTCAATAACTCAATGAAAGTAGAGTTTTTTTCCAAACAAAGCTATGTCTTATTTGGTACTTCTCAAAAAATGCTAGAGCACAATCATACGTTTTTAAGTAGAATGTGCATAAGGATGTGTAATTTTTTTTAGGAAGTTTCACCTTGCCAATTTTATTTTTGAATTATTGCTGGAATTTTTTTCAGCAATTGCAGCCTTTATCAAATGCCTGATTTCAGAAACTTATGGAGGTTTGCTCCTCAAGTACTGAACATAAGGTGTCCAAAAGAGGGATGAATTCTTGAATGTGGTCATCTAGTCCCCTGGGCTGCAGAGTTGAATTCTGTGTAGCTTACCTTTCTTACAGAAATGCTTCTGACATCAGCAAAACATTTAGGAAAAAAAGACTTTAAGCCAAATGTGGCCTTTAATGGAGTCTTCATAGAGAGGAATGTGCTGTACAAGAATTTAGGAAGCAAAATACTAAGCATGTTTTCATGCAAAGCCACTTCATTGCCGTGTTTGCAAAATTACGGGGCATGGGAGTTTGGGAAGGTAGAGGAAACACATTTTAGATATTCTTCTGCAAATCATCAAATGGTTCTTGCTAAAAAGTCAACTCTGCTGGGCTCTAGGCAGTGAATATCTTTGAAACTGCTTGCTTCATAGACAAATAGAAAATCTTAATTTGGTTCCATTGTTGATGATGTACCTTATAGGGTAACTGTGAAGCATGGAAAAATGTAAACTGGCATTTTTTTTCATAGTTAAAGCAACAGTTTCCCATCTCATTTAATTGTTCTACCTTGTGTGTGGTTCTTGTTTTTATTGTTGTTATTTCTTTTAGTGATGCTATTACCCTTTTAAAAAAATTGTGTCCTGTCATGACAGTGAAGAGACCCTGGGGCTTTAACTCAAAAAGGAAAGAGTTTTTAACCTGGTTGTGTAATAAGCCCAGTGATTTCAGAGAAGTCATTTTAACTCTCTGAGCCTGTTTCCTAACTGGAAAATGAGAATAATGATACCTACTTCATAAGATTAGTAAAATTCTTAAGTGAAGAAATGAATGTTAAGCATTTAGCAGGATCCTTGGAAAATGTGGGTTGTTTTCAATAAATGTTAATTGCCTTCCTTTTATGTTTCATTCTTAAATGAAAACTGAATTGGAATAAATTAGATTCAAGAATTATAAAACATTCCTTGAAGACAGAATTTGCTCCAGTGAATCCTTGAGTTAAGCAGGCCATTATACTCCTTAGGGTTATATAATATTTGCTGTATTATAATATTCATAAGCTCTAGTTTACATACAGTGAATATATATGGGCCAAATATTAACTCCAAAGAAACTTCAAAATGTCTTTATTTTGTCCTGAAATTTTATTATTTGGAATTTTACTAAAAGTGGGTAGCCCATTGGCAGGAGTTAGCAATATCCATACTAAGCAGAGACTTTTGCTTTTGGTGTATTTTTATTTATAGATGGTTGGGGCTCTCTTCTTAAAACATATCTATAGCTTGTTACGAATAAGTTTGAATCCTGCAGGATGTGAAACAGTTAAGTTTCAGGTCATTCGGCTCATTTTGCTGTGCTCCTGGCCTGGCTGCTAGGGGCCCTTGATCTGTTATGGTGCTAGGCTGTCATTGGCCTAGAAAGCTGCTGTCCATGGTATTTAACTTCGTCTTAGACTTGGCACCGTAATCTGACAGCAAGTTGGCCTGGTTCTAATGAAGGGCACGATCTAAATAAAGATGCTTAAAGCTGGATAGTTGAAGGACCAGACTACTTAGTAATTTAGGTGTGCTTTGCTTTATTCAGTTTGTATGTTTCCGAAAAGCTGTTAACAGTTTTTGCAATTCACATTGTGATTAATGTTCTTTGGAAAATCAGGATTAAAATATTATAAATACTCTTCATAAAGTGAAGTATTTCTTGTGAAGTACTAAACCATAAATAATTGTACAAGTATACATGTGTTGCCCCAACTTTGCTTAAGATGGCAGAATTTATTAATTAGTAAAATTAATATATAAACTTCAAAGTAGGTAAGATGGTCCTTATATTAAATAAAAAGACGTATTACTTGATAGATTTGGAAACTAATTCTCTGTCTTTCTTAAAAGAAAAAAATGTAGGCATTAAAATTTTTAACTGACTGTGAAAGTAGTGTATTTATGTATCTAGGGATACAGCATGGTGATATTTTTCTTGTTTTGTTTCCCTCTACTTATCCTAAAAGTAAACCCATCAGTTACTGTTTGTGATTCAGAGAGTGAACGAGGCATTTTGAGAGACCCCAAAGGGGCCCCGTGGGTTTTGATACACATAGTTCCAATTGCCCTTGGCCATTCCCTTTCCTATTCTGGTTTCACCTGGCAACAGATGACCTAAACTTTGTGAATCCTAGGGAACTGAAGTCACCATATCTCTCCCTTCCACCTTTCCCCACTTCGTCCATTCCTCTCTTTGTCCTTCTTTTTCTCTCCTCTTCCCTCCTTTTCTTTTGTACCCTCCTCCTCTTTATTGGTAGAACCAGATAATTTGTATCTTAACTTTAGCAAAGAATGGGATTATTTGTTAAGCCACTCTCTGGCTACTGGGGACACAAGTACATCCACAGTGTTGATTTGACAGGTTTAGTTTTTCCATTCTTTTATTTTCAAACTTCTTTTGTTTTAGATAAGTCTCTAGTAACCAGAATATATATGCACTTTATTTAATTCAGTTTGACAATTATAATCTTGTAACTGGGAAGTTGAGTTTGTTTACATTGACTGTGATTACTGTAATATTTGGATTATTTTCCATCATGTTACTGTATACTTTCTATTTCTTCTCGTCTTTCTTTTCACAATTTTTTCTTGCCTTTTTTTGGATTTTTTTCTAAATCTGTTTTTCCCTTTAATAATTTGGAATATATAAACTCTATTTGTATTATCTTGATGCTTGCCTTAGAAATTTTAACTTGTATATTTAACTTAACATAGTATAAAATTAATGAAGATGTTTACACTTCAGCTAAATGACTGAAGTACCTTAGAAAATTATCCAGTCACCTCTTCACCATTGTATATAATTTAAAGTCCAGAATTTAAGTTCTACCTCGATGTTTTATATCAGCTTTATTGAGACATAACTTTCGTTTTTTAAGCCTCATAAATTAGACATTGTCATTTTACCATCAATATTTTTAGATTTATCCACATATGTACTGGTTTTTCCCCTCCTCATTCCTTCTTGTATATCAAACCTTTTATCTAGGTTTTTTCCCTCTAGCCCAATGTACATTCGTGATAAGTTTTTAAATCTGTCAATAGTAAATACACCTGATTTCTATTTACTAAGAGATGTATTTCATTTTTGATCTTGAAATATAAGACAAAAGTAGTGAGTAGAAAATTATTTTCTCATCCCACTTTGATAATAACATTCCAGTGTCTTTCAATTCCATTTTTGCTGTTGAAAGACTACCATCCGTGTAAACTTTGCTCCTTTATAAGAAATTTATCTTTTTTCATTGACTACTTTTGAGGTTTTTGCTTTGAGTATTTGGCATTTTTTAAAAAGATATGTTAGATGTGATTTTCTCATTTAAGTGTCCCCTGTTTATGACTCATTAGGCTTCTTGATTTTGAGGATTAGTGCCTTCCAACAGTTTTGCCTGTATTCCAGTCTTCCTATATTTGCCTTCTAGAATTCCAATTAGACATATCTTGTATGATCTTAATCATCCATGTCTTTTAACTGTTCGTGTTTTTCTATCTGTGATCCTTATTCTTGTCATTGCTTTATATCTACCTTCTAGCTTCTCATTTTCTCTTTAATTTTGTCTAATCTGCTCTGAAGCTCATCTGTTGAGTTTCTAATTTTAGTTATCATATTATTCATTTCTACAAGTCTTACGTGGCTGTTTTTCAAATCTGTTAGGTTGCTTTTCATTGTTTATAATTTCATGATCATACTTTTAATGCCTTTTATTTCTCTAAACATGTTAAGTATATTTTATATTTCGTCACTGATAATTTCTGTGGCAATATCTTTGTGAGTCTGGTTTTGTTATTTTATTGATTCTTAACCATGAAGTTGTTTTAAACTTTGAGCACATGTTTCGTGCAACTTTACCTGTGGGAATCCAGTGAGGCCTGGGTTTTAAGTGCATTCCTCCAGAGAGGATTGCTCTGCTGTCAAAGGTCTGAGAGTACTACCAACTGGGACCATTCTAACCTACATGTTTGACTTTTTTACTACCCAGGTGTAGTGTGAATTCAGACTGCAAACCCCTATGAGTGAGCCTGTGTTTAAAAATTCTTAAGGGAGACTCATCTTTCTTCCCCTCCCCCAACTGTCAGCAGCACTAAAAACCAAGACTCCAATAGACACATACTACCACCTCCATTTGCAAGGTCGATTTTTTTTTCTTATTTGCTTACTCCGTGTCAACCCTTCAGGATTCTCAGCTTACAGATCGAAAAGGTCTCTTAACTCCCTTCTCCTATCAGGCTTCATGTTTGTAGCTTCCAAAAACCTAGTCTTTAGGCCACTAAAGAATGGCAAATACCTTGAAGGCAAAGCAATCCAGACTTTTCTGGATTCGTACTTAGTCAGTGTTCTGGGTTCTAAGAATCCCTCATTCCTCACCAAATAAAATAGTTGGATGTTTTAAAAATATATTTAAAGTGTAATATTCCAACATTTTAGGGAGTAATATATTAAGAAGTGTTTATGTGAATGCTTATTCTATTGCCAGAAATATATGCTTCAGACTATAGATTTGTCAAAAGATAATGCATATAACAAGTGACATTGTTACGGAATTTTAATGCCATACTCTCCTAATATTTAATACAGCCTGACCATCATATTAAATTTTCTCATCAAAATAAGAAGTCTTAGAAACAGCAAAAGTTTTAGTCATTCAAATCTGAGAGGCAATTCTAACATGAAGTTATATGAGGCCACTTTAATCTTAAGTTTGCCTTTTAGATAATATATTTTTCAGATACTTAAATAATGTATTCATTGTACAAGAGTATAAAAACACATCAAAATATAAAAAAATTTTAACCAGTTTATAATCTCTCCATTGCATCATCCAAAGATGACTATGCACATTTTTGCATATCGCATTCTTCTGAACTTCTCATATACAGATACATATATACATGCATATGTACATAGACATATATATACACTTACATATTTAAATAAATTGGAACATACTGGACATGCAAAATTTTAAATTTACGGTATTGAATATATACAATTAAAAAAATTTTTTTTTAATTTGGCCTATTATGAGCCTTTTCCCCTGTCATTAAATGTTTTCTAAAATGCTATTTACTGTTTAGTGTTATAATATAGAAAGCCATTTTCATGTTGTATTTTTATTGTAATATTTCACTACTATAAAAAAAACACTACAACAAATAGCTTTACACGTGAATTTCTGATTTCGTAGAAGTGAAATTTCTGGATCAAGGCTTATTAGCTTTCTAAAGTTTCTGCCACATTGCTACATTCTTGGTAGTGTTGAATATTATAATTTTTAATGTTTTCCAATTTCATAGATGAAATATGGCATTTTAATTATTTTTTTTAAATTCGCATTGCTTTATTTGGGCAGCTGAGCTTTGAAACATATGTTTATGAAGAGTGACATTTTTCGTTTATAGATTGCCAGTTTCCTGTGTCCTTTGTGTCAGTTTTAAAGCTGGCTGTGATGACTCACACGAAGATCTCTTACAAATGTATGCTGAGAATCACTAACTTTAGCTCTCCTCTCTCTCCCCATTTCCACACCTAAATAAAGCCAGGAAGTTTTTGCAGGTTTTGTTTTTGTTTTTGTTTTAATGGGAAAATTATTCTGAAGAGGAGGCCTCATGACCAAGGAGTGGGGAAATGAAGTTTTCAGGGATTGAGATGGGCTCCTTGGGCATTTAACCTTGGGGGATTCTGTACCTCCAAGGAACCTTGTGGCCACATCTGGAAAATGGGAGATTCAAACTCAATGACCTAACAGATTTTTAGCTGGTCATTTCTATCCTCAGGAGCTCTAATATTTACAATGTGGAATATTCTAACCAGGCCAAAGCAGCAATCTAATACATTCACGCTAAACAGAAGACCAGAGTCTAACCATGCCTATATCACCCAACTCCTTTTCTTAACTGATTTGCATGTAGTAGTTTCTCTCAAATGATTTAATTGACTTGACCAAGCAATAATTTTAGCTTAAGCATGCTGTGGGAGGTAGCTCTTCCAGACAGATGGGAGAACAACGTGCATGGGAGAAAGTCATTTAAAGTTTACTGTAGGACGCTAGACCGCCTCAACATTTGTGGCTTCTGGCAAGGAAAACTATCCTTGGCAGCTACATGTGTGTCCCTGGACTGCTGGTCTCTGTAGGTCTCTCCAAAGTCAAGAGAAGAGAGGGATTGGAAAAGTAGGCAGCGCTTAATACCAGGTACTTACTACATCAACACTCTGAAATAAATATTATCACCTCCATCTGCAGATCAGGAGTCTGAGGATTGGGAAACAAATGATTGCCTAAGGTCAAAATTTAGTGATATTTAAACTGCATTTGAACTTGAGTCTGTCTGATTTCAAAGTGCAAGCTGGTTCTCTTGTACCTTAGTGCTTCTTACTGGGCAATTAAGAATAGAGACAAAGCAAGCCTCCAAATTAGATTCACTTTTCACATTGGGAGCTGTCAAATCAGTGATTTTCAAATGTTTTTGACCATGACCCATGTAAATATATTTTGCCTCCCAACCCAATATGTATGTGCACATACCATGCATATATACATATATGCATATTTACATATCCATATAAAAATAAAATCTAAGTAAGGCACTTTTATATTTCTTACATTTTTCATTCGATTAAAAATACTGGTTTCAACTTTCTGAAAAACTTCTTAACATAACTTAGGCCACCAAAGGGCTGTGGCCTAAGTTATGTTACGTTTTTTTTCTCCTTTTCTTTCAGCAGGGCTGCCCTGCAAAGCTGTGCTAGTTGTATACTGGCACAAGGGCATCTTTTTGATCAAGGTGACAAATAGGAGCAGAAAGCCAGGTGTCACCCTACTGGATGAGCAGAGTGCACTAATGTGGGACTTTGGCTACCTAGAGGAAGGGGTGCCTTTTCTTAATTCCACGAAGGTGTCTTTTGGGCTGCTGGTGGCCTTGCTTCTTACCCTCAACTTCTCCTTTTAATATTTATTTAGCATTTCAGAGCCATGATCTAAAGGAACCATTAAATATATGTAAATCCATGCTAATCTTCATGGTTGGGACTCTTTCAGTATTTAGACCTAGAGCCACACATCATCACTGCTTCCTCCCCAAGCACACACACCATCTGTGTCCATTTGTCTAACTCTGATCAATGCAGATTTCTGCAGAATCCTGAGGCCCACACCCACCACACCATGTATTGCTCTCTGGCTCTGACATAGACCAATTGCAGTGTAAGGAAGGCGTAGATCACAGTATAATATGCTTGCCGAACCTCCAGTCATTCTTGGTTCCCAGTGAGCTTGTTATCAAGTGGAAAAGAAAGGTGGATGAAGCAGAGAGGTTATGAAATCAGAGAAAAGCAGAACCTAGACATGAAGCTGCATTTCGACTAGGTGGGTTTCCTTTTTATGAAGCATTGGATTTGTAAACCACATGATGCAGACATGGTTCTTGTATGGGTAAAAACTGGTGGTTTTGGAAAGGATCTGGCATCAGGCCATATGTAATATCGTGTTCACAGTTTTAAAGGGTGAAGTCACAATTTTGCATCAGCCAGGCTAAGCCTGGAAAGAAGTCCCTTTCATCCCAGATACTGGCTTCGTAACCCTGGGCCAGGCTCTTTGCCCCAAGCATCTTCTCTTTGAAAATGAAAGGGCTAGTTTATCTCCAAGATCCTGCCAGCTCTGATAACTCCGTGCTTCTTTGTTAATGGGAAAGATACAAGTACACTTGTTTGTACTTATGGGTTGGCTAACAGAAGAGATAATCAGGTCATGAATCGCTGAACTTACTTCCTTCAGAGTGCCTTTTCAATTAAGAAACCCAGTGAAAGAGGATTGCTTCCTTTGGAGGAGTAATGAGAGCTTCTTTACCCATCTACAGGACCTTCTTAGAAAGGGCCAGATGAGTTTTTGGTTCTCTGTAAGTAGCTTTCTCTTTTACTCTTGATGGATATTGAGTTAGACAAGCAGGGTGCAGGTAGAAATACAGGTTTCACCTTCAGCTAAAACCTGAAGCCCCATTTTTCCCATTTAACCTGTCATCTGTTGTTCTAACAATTTACATAGGCTGAGTTGATTTTCTTTTTCCCTACCACCTGATATCAGTCAAGTATATATTGAACCACTTATTTTAGGTCTGTATAGTCATTGAATATTCGTGTATTCCAGGAACCTGTTAGTTTTCTGAGATGTGGGATGATGGTTAAAGGTTAACACAATGAAATTATTTATTACTTAGGCCTCGGACAGAGATGATTTTGGATAGACCTTCCTAGCTTTGTGATCTTGGATACATTACTTAACCTCTCTGGGCTTATGTTTACTTAGCCATAAATTTTAAAAGTAATAGAATTTCCCTCATAAGGAGGGTGTGAATTTTTGATGAGATTAAACAGGAAAAGTGTTTAGCTGAGTCCAGTTTCTGCACCCTTCCTCCCCAACCCATCTACTCCTGGTCTCATTTGTTCTGAGTCCCTTCTCTGTGCTACAAGTCTGCTCTTCTCCTTTTAATATTTATTTAGCATTTCAGAGCCACGATCTAAAGGAACCATTAAATATATGTAAATCCATGCTAATCTTCATGGTTGGGACTCTTTCAGTATTTAGACCTAGAGCCACACATCATCACTGCTTCCTCCCCAAGCACACACACCATCTGTGTCCATTTGTCTAACTCTGATCAATGCAGATTTCTGCAGAATCCTGAGGCCCACACCCACCACACCATGTATTGCTCTCTGGCTCTGACATAGACCAATTGCAGCGTAAGGAAGGTGTAGATCACAGTATAATATGCTTGCCGAACCTCCAGTCATTCTTGGTTCCCAGTGAGCTTGTTATCAAGTGGAAAAGAAAGGTCTCTGTCTCTCCCTGCAGCTTTCCTCCTGCCATTTCAAGACCTTGCCTACTTCCTGGGCTTCATTTCCTAGACCTCCCTCTTGATGGCTCCCTTGCAGCCATATGAATCTGCTGTTCCCCAACTAATACCTAACTAATAATCAAGTCCTCAGTGTTTGGACTTGACCCTGCTTTCCTTTTATTCCTGCAGAGGATTAAGAGAGAAATAGTTCCCTATTTCTGAAACTAAACCTTGCTCAACCATGAAATTCTCTTGAGTCCTCCTCTTGCCACCCTATAAATGTGTTCAGTCTTTTCTTGTTTGCATCATCAGTAGTTAATACTAGCTATTCATGCATCCATCGAGTCATAGCTGTGCCTGATGTAGATTTGCCAGCATCTGTGTTTTCTGTCTTGGATTGAATCACTCCCCTTGACTCAGTAACTAACCAGTCCCATTTGCAGTATTTGGTGCCTAGCTTGGTGTCATAGGTGGAAGGGCAAAGGGCACGTAATGCTTCAGAAAGTTGATCACGGTGATGATGAGTGTTCATGATAAAAAGTCTGGGCCTGAATCAGTCATAAAATGTAGTGGCTTACGTATTAAACTCAAGCAGCAAATGACTGTTTCCTGCTTAAGAAACAGGAATTCATTAGAAACCCTCCCATCCCCTCAGGTTGCAAGTGTGGGCATCAGGGTAGGTAAGGGATCTCAATTCTAAAAGCCAGTTTATTCCAGCTGTGACCCAAAATAGTTGTCTCGGCCTTCTAGCATTGTATAATGTTTCTGTATTGACTTTTTAATAACAGCTTTTCTGAGATGTAATTCATTTACCATAGAATTCACCCTAAGTGTGTAATTCAGTGTTTTTTAGCATATACATTCAAAGTCACACAACCATCAGCACTACTAATTTTAGAACATTTTAATCACCAAAAAGAAACCCTGTACCCACTGATAGTTTCTCCTGATTCCTCCCTCTGCCCAGACCGCCATAGCCACTAATCTACGTTGTCCGTATAGATTTGACTATTCTGGATATTTCACATAAATGAAGTCATATAACGTGAATTTTTGTGCTGGCTGCTTTCATTTAGCATAATGTTTTTAAGGTTTGTCCATGTAGCCTTTTTATGACCAAATAGTATTGCACTATGTAGGTATACCACATTTTATTTATTCATTCATCAGTTGGTGAATGCATTTGGATGGTTTTCACATTTTGAACATTATGAATAATGCTGAAATGAACATCTACCTACAAGTGTTTGTGTGAATCTATTGTTTTTAGTTCTCTTTGGCATATACTTATGAGTAGAATTGCTGGGTCACGTTCTATCTCTGTGTTTAATATTTTGAGGAACTGCCAACTGTTTTCCAAAGATATAGAGAAATCAGAACTCTCATACACATAGGAATACACAAAATCATTTTGCATTCCTGTGTGTATGAATGTTCCGATTTCTCCACATCTTTGCCAACATTTGTGATTATCTGTCTTTTTTTATTATACTCATCTTTGTGATTCCAAAGTGGTATCTCGTGATTTTTGATTTGCATTTTCCTGATAGATGATGATGTTGCACTTATTGGCCATTTCTATAACTACTTTGGAGAAGTGTCTACTCAAGTCCTTTTCCCATTTTTCAACAGGGCTATTTGCCGCCTTACTGAGTTTCAGAGTTTTTATTCTGGTTACAAGCCCCTTATCAGATATATGATTTGCAAATATTTTCCACCATTATGTGAGCTTTTAAGAAATGTGCTCCATAGATAAGGTAGCTCCTAGCCTGGGAACCCCTGCAAAGCTGTTCTATATTTTTTCCTAAGCACACTTTTAACAAGAGTGATTTGAGGCCCTTGGATCAACCCTAAAGCTGCTTCTTCCTTTTGAGAGGGTCCTCAGAAAAGATTGTTCCCCTGAAGCTTAGGACTGAGGAGGATTCAGGGGTTGTTTGGGGTCGAGGACTTCCTGATTATAGAGAACCTGGGAATGCAAAGCTGCTTGAACATTGGACCCAGGATGCCTGTCATCTGGTTGCTGCATCATCCTTCTCTGCCTACTCCTGATTCTTCTCTGCCTTATCTGAAAGACTTGCTTGTCATAAAATCTTCCTCACTTCTTGCCCAGAAGCCCTACCGGCAAAGCAGTTAGGCCACAGGCCTTTGCTCCCAGATGTGAACTTTGCCTATTTTGCTGGCTGTACCTGGGCCCTTAGCTTTATACATCTCGGTTATGGACCAAACCTGTCCATCCACCTTCCATATCCCAATATACATAGCTCCTCCCATTCCATCCCCTAGGAACATTTGCATCCATCTTGAACACCACTTTGTAATTGTATGAAGCTCCATACAGTAACAAATAACAATAGCAGTAATGATCTACCCTGTCCTTGTCTAGCATGGACAGTAATTGCACAAACCTGATTAATGTGCACATTCCGAGGGCAAAGAGAACTTAACCACATGATCGTGCTTTATACAAAAATGCACAATTGGTTCGAAGCTCCAGTGGTTTCCTAGGGGCCCAGGAAAAATCCTCGCTCTCGCTTCTAGCTTGTGTCAGCTACATAGTAACTGGTGGCATGGTAGATAGAGTTTTGTGGCCCTGATGTATAATAAGAGGGTGATTTATTTAAATAGCATTGAGATGATGCTTACTATGAAGGGCCATTACAAATCTACTATTTTCTGCTGCCTTTTATTTTAAGTCCAATTAAGTGGATAGCCAAAAATAGCTCTGACCTTGAAAGTCTAAGTGAAGGTGAGATGGGAGAACAGGCTTAGGAAACATATGTTTTGGCGTGTTAATGCTCTGCAAGTTGCACACACTTAAGGAAAATAAATAGAACAGGACAAGATAGTGTTGTGCTTTAGGAGGAAGAATTTAAACACCCTGGGAAATAACACCACATGCTTCACTGGTGCAGAATTATAAACTGGGCTAAAAATTAATCCAACTCTATCTCCACTTCACTGGGAGAAAAGCCCCAAGTCAGTGGTATTGCCAGTTGTGCTCAATGCATAATCACGTTGGGTTGGCATCTCTGCCACATGCCACCACTGAATGATGCTTCCTTCCTCTCAGCATCCCCAATACGTGCTTTTGGTTATTTATTTTTAGCAAAACAGTGCTTAGAATAGCATACCGCCATCTCAGTCCAGTTTCTTGCAAATGTGGATCACAGAATGAATCTTCCGGAGTTGAATACCTTGTTTAAAAAATATTATCAGCAAGGGGCCTCTTAATGAAATTATTGAAGTCTTAAAGTTGGGTTACGAAAATTTAAAGAGCTGTGTTTTTGCCATCTTAAAAAATACTGCTAAGTACTTGTAATATGCTATGAGTTGCTCTTCTCTATCTTTAACCTTGTCAGTCCTGGGAAATAAATACCTTTCTGAGGATCTTACTGGCTCACTGAATGATCAGTGTTAAGTTTTAGTTTCTATAAACCTATCTTAAAATATGTTTATGTTGCTACTGTCTCACTACATGCTCCAACATTTTATAAGTTACCTATGTATTTATCTGTTCCCAATTTTCTCCATCAAGAAGTGGGAGCAGATGGCCTTTCTCTTGCCTTGTGGGATAGTATAATAATTAATAAGGTAATAGGAATGGATCACTATCCAAGCCCATGCTAAAACGAAACTGCAGACATGAAGAGGCAGTGACAAAGATTTCAAGCACATTTTTAGTGTAAGTTTAAATAGTCTTTATAGAAAGGATTACTCTCATGTGCCTATCCTGAAAAAAAATGCTTATGTAGTAATCTTGAGAGATTAATAAAGCACTTTCTGGCAAAGTATATTTGGGTATGATTTTAATCTCATAAACTTCCGTTAATCCAGAAGTCTCTTACCTAGATGTCCAGAACAGAACCAAGATCCAAAACTGAGAGAACTTTTGAACAGCCAAATAGATGCCAGAAAATCAATGCTCTAAATTCTAGGCACTTAGTCATGTAGCAACTTCTTGAGACTCTACATTAAAGTCTGCTTACTTTGGACATATACAGAAATCAGGTAAGTTAGGTTTCCTGGCTCATAAAGGTATTAGAAGCAGGAAATGCAGTCTACATGGTACAATATAGACTCCATTTTCTGCTTTTAATTTCTTTATGAGCCAGGAAACCTAACTTACTTGATTTAGGTAAGTTACCTAAAACTTACTTTAGTTACTTTAAGTAACTAAAGTAAGTACACAGTGTGCACAATGCCTGCTACTGACCTATTTAGTGTCTTTAAGCAGATTTTAAAAGGCTCCCTGTGCTACACAGACCAAATAGAACAGGCAACCCCCACAGACACAAATGTAGACAGATCTGTACGTGTAGAACGTGTTGAGCAAAAGCCATTTTGTGCAAAAAGAAAGATGCCAGTTTTTCTGGGTGGGCAGATGCAGTGGCCACCATTACACATGGCTTAGAGTGTGGAACATGGGCTCTGATCCCCACTCAGGCATGCATCTCTGGGCAGTGTGCAAATGCACAGGGTAGGCTGTAGCTCTGTTGATTACATTGGTAACACAGTCAATTGTAGTAAGCATCAGAAGAACTATAAGAACGTAGAAAAATACATTTGTCTGGGGTCAGTAAGTGTAGGGTCAAAACACAGCACTTTACCCCACGGCATCTGTGGGCATGAGAGTGATACAGTAATTAATGTTGATAATACCCAAAGAAACACAAAATCTGACTCGTGTTCATTGTGACTCATATGAGAGGCAGTGGAACTGTTGAGACAGGCTGTAGGGCCAAGTGTGTGAGCAGAGTGACCCACATGTTCAGGCACTGGTGCCATGAATTAGGTGGGTGACAGTGGTGGCCTGGTCCAGGTGGCGGCAGCAGAGGCAGTAAGAATTGATCAAATGCCAGACGTATCTTGAAGGTAGAGCTAATGAATTTGCAATGGGTTTGATGCAGGTATGATAAAAAGAGAGAAATCAAGGGTGACACTGAGATTTTTTGGCCTGTATAACTGGAAGAATGGAATTGCCCTTAATGGAAAAGGGGAAGACTTCAGGAGGAATGGGTTTCAAGTGGAAGAGAGAGAAGTTCAATTTTGGGTTTAAGGTGGTTAACTTAAACATTGAAATGGGGGTGCTGAGTAGACAGCTGGGTATAAGTCTGTAATTCAGACTAGAAATACAAGTTCAGACATCATGAGAATATAGGTAACATGTAAAGCCATGGGATGGAATAAAATCACCCAGAAGTGAGTATAGCAGAAAGAATTCAAAGGCCTAAGTCCTAGGATTCATAGCATTGAAACCTGAAAAAAAAAAAACACAAAAAAAAACCAGCAAGGGTACCTAGGAGGTGGCAGCTACTGAAGAAGGAAGAAACTTGGAGAATGAGGAAGCCAGATGAAGAAAGCACAGTAGTCCCTCCTTATCCACAGTTTCAGTTACCCGCAGACAACCACAGTCTGAAAGTATGAAATGGAAAATTCCTGAAATAAACAATTGATGAGTTTAAGTTGCGTGCTGCTATTCCACGTGGCATGATGAAATTTTGTGCTGTCCCTCTCTGTCCCACCCAGAACATGAATTGTCCTTTTGTCTCTGTCCCACCCAGAACATGAATCATCCCTTTGTCTAGGGTATCTGTGCTATAGATGCTACCCACCCATTGGTCACTTAGTAGCCATCAGAGCAGTCTGAAGTCAACCTGGGAACTCAAGCTTGGTGGGAGGAGGGGTGTCCACCATGACTGAGGCTTGAGTAGGCCGTTTTTCCCTCACAGTATAAACAAAGTCTAAGTTCAGACTGTAGCCACTGTAGCCAGACTGCCTCTCTAGATTCCTCATTTCTGGGCAGGGCATTTCTGAAAGAAAGGCAGCAGCCTTTCTTTCTATAAGCAGAAGCTTATAGATAAAACTCTCATCTCCCTGAGACAGAGCACCTGTGGGAAGGGACAGCTGTGGGCATAGCTTCAGCACACTTAAATGTTCCTGCCTGCCAGCTCTGAAGAGAGCAGTAGATCTCCTAGCACAGTGCTCAAGCTCTGCTAAGGGACAAACTGCCACCTAAAGTGGGTCCCTGACCCCCATGCCTCCTGACGGGGATACACTACCCATCAGGATTCAACAGACATCTCACACAGGAGCGCTCTGGCTGACATCTGGCAGGTGCCCCTCTGGGATGAAGCTTCCAGAGGAAGGAGCAGGCAGCAATCTTTGCTGTTCTGCAGGCTCCACTGGTTATATCTAGGCAAACAGGGTCTGGAGTGGACCCCTAGCAAACTTCTGCAGAATAGGGGCTTGTTAGAAGGAAAACTAACAAACAGAAAACAATATCATCAATATCAACGAAAAAGAAAAGCATGCAAAAATTCCATCTGAAGGTCACCAACAGCAAATACCAAAGGTAGATAAATCCACAAAGATGAGAAGAAACCAGGGCTAATAGGCTGAAAATTCCAGAAACCAGAATGCCCCTTCTCCTCAAAAGGATCACAACTCCTTGCCAGCAAGGGTTCAAAACTGGGCAGAGAAAGAGTTTGACTAATCGACAGAAGTAAGCTTCAAAAAGTGGGTAATAACTCCTCCGAGCTAAAAGAGCATGTTCTAACCCAATACAAGGAAGCTAAGAACCTTGAAAAAAGGTTAGAGGAATCGCTAACTAGAATAACCAGTTTAGAGAAGAACATAAATGACCTGATGGATCTGAAAAACACAGCACGAGAACTTTGTAAAGCATATACAAGTATCAATAGCTGAATCAATCAAGTGAAAGAAAGGATATCAGAGATTGAAGATCAACATAATGAAATAAAGCACGAAGGCAAGATTAGAGAAAAAAGAATGAAAAGAAATGAACAAAGCCTCCAAGAAATACGGGACTATGTGAAAAGACCAAACCTATGTTTGATTCGTGTACCTGAAAGTGACAAGGAGAATGGAACCAAGTTGGAAAACACACCTAAGGATATTATCCAGGAGAACTTCCCTAACCTAGCAGGACAAGCCGACATTCAAATTCAGAAAATACAGAGAACACCACAAAGATACTCCTCAAGAAGAGCAACCACGAGACATATAATTGTTAGATTCACCAAGATTGAAATGAAAGAAAAAATGTTAAGGGCAGCCAGAGAGAAAGGTCAAGTTACCCACAAAAGGAAGCCCATCAGACTCACAGCGGATCTCTTGGCAGAAACCTTACAAGCCAGAAGAGAGTAGGGGCCAGTATTCAGCATTATTAAAGAAAAGAATTTTCAACCCAGAATTTAATATCCAGCCAAACTAAGCTTTATAAATGAAGGAGAAATAAAATCCTTTACAGACAAGCAAATGCTGAGGGACTTTGTCACCACCAGGCCTGCCTTACAAAAGCTCCTGAAGGAAGCTCTAAATATGGAAAGGAAAAACCAGTACTGGCCACTGCAGAAACAAACCAAAATGTAAAGACCATCAACACTATGAAGAAACTGCATCAACTAATGGGCAGAATAACTAGCTAGCATCATAATGACAGAATCAAAATCACACAAAATAATATTAACCTTAAATGTAAATGAGCTAAATGCCCCCAATTAAAAGACATAGACTGGCAAATTGGATAGAGTCAAGACCCATCAGTGTGCTGTATTCAGGAGATCCATCTCGTGTGCAAAGATACACATGGACTCAAAGGGATGGTGGAAGATTTACCAAGCAAATGGAAAGAAAAAAAAAAGCAGGGGTTGTAATCCTAGTATCTGACAAAACAGACTTTAAACCAACAAAGATCAGAAAAAGACAAAGAAGGGCATTACATAGTGGTAATGGGATCAATGCAACAAGAAGAGCTAACTACCCTAAATATATATGTAACCACCACAGAAGCACCCAGATTGATAAAACAAGTTCTTAGAGACCTACAAAGAGACTTAGACTCCCACACAATAATAGTGAGAAACTTTAACACCCACTGTCAATATTAGATTAATGAGACAGAAAATTAATAAGGATATCCAGGATTTGAACTCAGCTCTGGACCAAATAGACCTATAGACATCTACGGAACTCTCCATCCCAAATCAACATAATATACATTCTTCTCAATACCACATAGCAATTATTCTAAAACAACCACATAATTGCAAGTAAAACACTCCTCAGCAAATGCAAAATAATGGAAATCATAAACAGTCTTTCAGACCACAGTGCAATCAAACTAGAACTCAGGATTAAGAAACTCACTCAAAACCACAAATTACATGGAAAATGAACAACCTGTGCCTGAATGACTACTGACTGAAAAACAAAATTAAGACAGAATTAAATAAGTTATTTGAAACCAATGAGAAAAAAGACACAACGTACCAGAATCTCTAGGACACAGCTAAAGCAATGTTTAGAGGGAAATTTATAGAACTAAATTGCCCACAGGAGAAAGCGGGAAAGATCCAAAATCGACACCCTAACATCAGAATTAAAGAACTAGAAAAGCAAGAGCAAACAAATTCGATAGCAGAAGACACAAAATAACAAAGATTAGAGCAGAATTAAAGGAGATAGATACACAAAAAACCCTTCAAAAAAAACCAATGAATCCAGGAGCTTGTTTTTTGAAAAGATTAGCAAAATAGATAGACTGCCTGCCACTAGTAAAGAAGAAAAGTGAGAAGAATCAAATAGACACAATAAAATATGATAAAGGGGAGATCACCACTGATCCCACAGAAATACAAACTACCATCAGAAAATACTATAAATACCTCTATGCAAATACACTAGAAAATCTAGAAGACATGGATAAATTCCTGAACACATACACCCTCCCAACACTAAACCAGGAAGAGTTCGAATGTTTGAATAGACCAATAACAAGGTCTGAAATTGAGGCAGTAATTAATAGCCTACCAACCAAAAAAAGCCCAAGATCAGATGGTTTCACAGCCAAATTCTACCAGAGATACAAAGAGGAACTGGTACGATTTCTTCTGAAACTATTCCAAACAATAGAAAAAGAGGGACTCCTTCCTAGCTTATTTTATGAGGCCAGCGTCATTGTAATACCAACACCTGGCAGAGACACAACAACAAAAAATATTTCAGGCCAATATCCCTGTTAACATTGATGTGAAAATCCTCAATAAAATACTGGCAAACCAAATTCAGCAGCACATTAAAAAGCTTATCCACTATGATCAAGTTGGCTTAATCCCTGGGATGCAGGGCTGGTTCAACATATGCAAATCAATAAACATAATCCATCATATAAACAGAACCAATGACAAAAACCACATGATTATCTCAAATAGATGAAGAAAAGGCCTTCAATAAAATTCAGCAACCCTTCATGCTAAAAACACTCAATTAACTAGGTATTGATGGAACATATCTCAAAATAATAGCTTTTTATGACAAACCCACAGCCAATATACTGAATGGGCAAAAGCTGGAAGCATTGCCTTTGAAAACTGGCACAAGGAAAAGATGCCCTCCCTCACCACTCCTGTTCAATGTAATATTAAAAGTTCTGGCCAGGGCAGTCAGGCACAAGAAAGAAGGGGTATTCAAATAGGAAGAGAATAAGTCAAATTATCTCTGTTTGCAGATTATATGATTGTATATTTAGAAAACCCCATCATCTTAGCCCCAAACCTCCTTAAGCTGATAAGTGACTTCAGCAATGTCTCAAAATCAATGTGTGAAAATCACAAGCATTCCTATACACCGATAATAGACAAACAGAGAGCCAAATCCTGAGCAAACTCCCATTCACAATTGCTACAGAGGGAATTAAATACCTAGGAATACAACTTACAAGGGATATGAAGGACCTCTTCAAGGAGAACTACAAGCCACTGCTCAAGGAAATAACAGAGGACACAAACAAATGGAAAAACATTCCATGCTTATGGATAGGAAGGATCAATATCATGAAAATGGCCACACTGCCCAAAGTAATTTATAGATTCAGTGCTATTCGCATCAAGCTACTGTTGACTTTCTTCACAAAATTAGAAAAAAAGTACTTTAAATTTCATATGGAACCAAAAAAACAGCCGGTATAATCAAGACAATTCCTAAGCAAAAAAAGAACAAAGGGAAGTATCACACTAACTGACTTCAAACTATACCATAAGGCTACAGTAACCAAAACAGCATGGTACTGGTACCAACACAGATATATAGACCAATGGAACAGAACAGTGACCTCAGAAATAAGACCACACATCTACAACCATCTGATCTTTGACAAAACTTACAAAAACAAGCAGTGGGGAAAGGATTCCCTGTTTAATAAACGGTGTTGGGAACACTGGCTACCATATGCAGAAACTGAAACTGGACCCTTCCTCACACCTTACACAAAAATTAACTCCAGATGGATTAAAGACTTAAATGTAAACCTAAAACCATAAAAATGCTAGAAGAAAACAAGGAAAATACCATTCAGGACATAGGCATGGTCAAAGACTTCATGACTAAAACACCAAAAGCAATAGAAACAAAAGCCAAAATTGACACATGGGATCTAATTAAAGAGCTTCTTCACAGCAAAAGAAACTATTGTCAGAGTGAACAGGCAACCTACAGAATGGGAGAAAATTTTTGCAATCTATCCATCTGACAAAGAGCTTATATCTAGAATCTACAAGGAATTTAAACAAATTTATAAGAAAAAAACAACCCCATCAAAAAGTGGGCGAAGGATATGAACAGACACTTCTCAAAAGAAGATATTTATGTGGCCAAAAAAATATGAAAAAAGCTCATCATCACTAGTCATTAGAGAAATGAAAATCAAAACCACAATGAGATACCATCTCATACCAGTTAGAATGGGGATCATTAAAAAGTCAGGAAACAACATGCTGGAGAGGATGTGGAGAAATAGGAACAGTTTTACACTATTGGTGGGAGTGTAAATTAGTTCAACCGTTGTGGAAAACAGTGTGGCAATTACTTAAGGATCTAGAACCAGAAAAACCATTTGACCCAGCAATCC
Source organism: Plecturocebus donacophilus (assembly GCA_004027715.1). NCBI lineage: Eukaryota > Metazoa > Chordata > Mammalia > Primates > Pitheciidae > Plecturocebus > Plecturocebus donacophilus. Next base: position 70,993 of record PVKP010006234.1, read on the forward strand.
CATTACTGGGTATATACCTACCCAAAGGATTACAAATCATTCTACTACAAAGACACGTGTACACATGTTTCCTGCAGCACTGTTTACAACAGCAAAGACTTGGAACCAACCCAAATGCCCATCAGTGATAGACTGGATAAAGAAAATGTGACACACATACACCATGGAATACTATGCAGCCACAAAAAAGAGTGAGTTCATGTCCTTTGCAGGAACATGGATGAAGCTGGAAACCATCATTCTCAGCAAACTAACACAGGAACAGAAAACCAAACACCAGATGTTCTCACTCATAAGTGGGAGTTGAACAATGAGAACATATGGGCACAGGGAGGGAAAAATCACACACCAGGGCCTGTCTCAGGGTGGGCGACAAGGGGAGGGAGAGTATTAGGAGAAATGCCTAATGCAGATGACATGTTGATGGGTGCAGCAAACTACCATGGCACATGTATACCTACATAACAAACCTGCACGTTCTGCACATGTATCCCCAAACTTAAAATATAATTTAAAAAATAATAAAAGTAAGAAAAATAATAGTGCATTTGTTTGGTAATGGGAATTACACAGCATAGGAAAGATTTAATAATTCAAGAGAGTGGGAATTACTGGTGCAATGCCCTTGAATGGGTGGGGAAAAGACGGGATCCTGCACACAAATGGAAAGGTTGAGCCTGAGAAGTGCCCACATGTTAATCATAAGGAGGAAGCCAGGTGACTGCACAGCAACAGGTAATGGAAGAATGTCTTAGTAGGACTTCTAGAAGCCATCTTTTTTATAATTCTATTTTCCAATATAATAGGAGGCAACAGATTTTCAAAATTTGATTGCAAAATGCCTTGGTGAATATTGAAAATCATCTGTGGATCACACCAACATTCAACACAATAAAGTAATGTGGCTCAGATTGAATTACTAAAATCTGTACTGCTTGAGAAGCCAAGAAACAGGGTGTAAACATTAATCTATCTTATTTTAAAAGTCCACATTATTTTTTAACAAAAGGATGTAGCAGAGTGTTTATATGGATTTTGATGGACCAAGAGGATGGTTCTCTTACTTTCTCAGGAATCCTAGTTATGCTACTATATGGTTTATGGTAGAAACAGAAAGAATTCAGTGAACTGTAAGTTTCATTCAAGCAGAAATCTATTTTATTCACACATGAATCCCTAATGTCTAAAAGAGTGCCTGGCAAATGATAGATACTCAGAAAACAATTATTGAATGAATGACATGTCAAAACCAAGGTCAACTAGAATATTCTTTCCTAAAAAAGATACAGCAATTAATTTTAAGTAATCTGTTTTTACATTGTCATTTTTTATCATTCAAGTGCAAGTGTCCATATGGCTGCAATGCTGCCATTTTCCTCCAAACACTGTTTTGTGAACTGACTAAAGAATATTGTTCTGCTTTTATGGGGTAATTTCAAAGGACTCAATCCATAAATTCACTATGTAGTTCAAAAGCTGGCAGAATCTGTGCAGAATGTAAATCTGTTCCATGATCTTATCTGGTCCAATCTCATTATTAAATGGTTATGGAGATCATAGTGTTTAATGGGTAAAATGCTGGGCACCATCTGTTGATAAGCTGGACACCAGTACTGAGAATCCCAGATATGGTTATGGAAATTCAAAACAAGATTCTCTGGTATTTAGGTTATGCCAACTGGCTACCATATGGCAGACATGGTAAGAATCGGGAACTAAATAGAAGTATTGTGCTTTGTATTGCAGATCTAGGTGGCTATTTGTAGGTGTCTTTTGTTTGATCTTCTTTGTAAATGGCAGGATCACAAAGTAAGTTAATTGTACTTTATTTCTCTTTGCTTGGCAAGATGAGTATCTTCACCTATATCAATAGGCTGCATACTGATGCTGTGCAATCTTGACACCAAAGAGTCAGGCCAGCACTTTTTGCAATCTATCCCAGAAACAGAAGGAAGGTGCATTGCAGTATGGGGTAAGCTATTGAATCAAAGAGAACAGATTACTTTACCTTAGTAGAACAACAGAATGTGTTTTAGCTCCAGCTTTTTGATTAGCAGGAATTATTGACACCAATGATAAGCAGGAAGTGAAATGATTCTTGATTTCTTTCTTACTGAATATAGTGTTAGTTAAAAGGAATTACTCTATTGAAAACAAACCAACTTGGTAAGTTTCTTTTTCTTCTCAGACCCTCACACGTGCAAAAGCTAACCCCATTGAACAACCTTTCAAATGTACACTACTTCTTTGGTTCTTTCTGGTTCCATGGGCCAAAAAAGGAAAGCGTGATCTCTTGTTCCTATTTAGCAAGGAGAATTTTCCAAATAATGTTATATTCTAATTCTTTGATTGAGTTGTTTGTTTTTAACTGAAGACATACTGAAAATAAATAAGGAAAGTTCAGAATTCCATGTAGAATAGTACTAATTAGAAAACTTTCTGACCCCACAAACAGGTTATTTATGGTTTTTCCTCCTTCCCTATCCCAGAGAAGGGCTGAGGTCCTATTCATGTGGACTAACAGAGTGATGGGATGGGAAACTGGGGTTGATGGATACTCCCTGTGTCTGTCTTCGTCACCGACTTAGTTCAGGCAAAAAGCTGGACTCCATGTCTGTTGGTAGGTTACGGGTTATTTTCTTTCATGTCCTATAAGCCAGTTTTTCCTGTTTTGTATCAAAATTATTCTAGCATAGACTCGGTGATCAAATCTCTTCAGTTCCTCTGTTGGTATGTATCTTAGTCCGTTTTGGGTTGCTATAACATAATACCTGAGACTAGGTGATTTATAAAGAAAAGAGGTTTATTTACTTCTTGGTTCTGCAGGCTGGGAAGTTCAAGGGCATGGCCCTGGCTTCTAGGGAGCGCTTTCATACTGCATCCTAACATGAAAGAGGAGGTCAAAGCAGAAGTAGACATGTGCAGAGAGATACCCAAGGAGCATTCTGGCTTTATAACCACCCACTCTAGAGGGAACTAATCTATTCCCAAGAATAATAATACAGTCTTGCCAGAGAGGAGAACTCACTACCAAGAGTATAGCACTAAGCCATTCATAGGGGATCCATCCCTCATGACCTAAACACCTCCCACTAGATCCCAACTCCCAACCTCCCCACCACACACTGAAGATCAAATTTCAACATGAATTTTGGTGAAGACAAATAAATGATAGTAGTATGTCTATATCTTTTTCGAGGTGTTTACTGGGTTTTATGTGATTTTTTAAAGACTGGGAAATTTCATGGGCTTATTGGCGTATTTCGGATGTTTCTTTAGTTCAGTTCTGGGCCTGGCTCTTACCTCAGGCTAATTTTTAATTGTCAGTGGGCTATTTCTGCTTTGCATCTATTTGCTAACAAAGAAAAAAATAGCTTCTAGAATTTTAGGTGAACGTTATTTAAAGCAAGAAAAAGGAGGAGGAGGAGAAAGAAGGAAACAAAAGAAATGGCTTTACAATTTTTTTTTCTTCTTTGCAACTAATGAATGAGTGAAATTTTAAATTACTGACAAGTGTTTTTATACAGCCATGTGTTTTTCTGCCGTGTTTTTCTGCCATGTTTAATTTCATCCAAAGGTCTTAAATTTATCAGACATACAGTGTGCTAAATACACAGCAATCTCCATGCTCAACTCTTGGGGTACAGAGACAAATGAAACACAGCCTTGCCTTCAAGGAATTTACAACTTGTTATCATCTGGTTAGTCAGTTGTTTCAATTGTGAGTTGGTAAATTGGATGAATTGACTCCAGAATTATGAGATAGACATTTCTGTTTTTAAAAAGTTTCAGGCTGGGCACAGTGTCTCACACCTGTAATCCTAATGTTTTGGAGGCTAAGTCAAGAGAATTTCCTGAGCCCAGGAGTTTGAGGCTACAGTGAATAACAGTCCTGCCACTTCACTCCAGCCTGGGCAGCAGAGTAAGACCCTGTCTCTTAAAAAAAAACCTTCAGTAGAAGAAATATGAACACCAAGCTCTAGCTTTATACATTTCTGGTGTCACTTTTTCTCACCCTAAATTACTTCCCTACACTTGAGCATTTGGTAGAGAAAGATTATAGAAACATCATCTTTTTCCAATCGAAGTGAACAGATAGAAGTCAAGGCTTCTTTCAAAGGGCCTGGTCTGAAATGGAGCCAGAGAAAATCTGGGTTTTAGCTCCAGAATAATCTGGAACTTTAGGATAATCCGTAGTGCTTCTCAAAGGTGAATTAGCTGTCACATTTTAACATGATTGCCCAAGCAGAGAACCCAGCTGGACCATGGTGGGCCTGGACTTCTGACAACAGAAACTGTGAGATAATACATAAATATTTTTATAAGCCTCAAATTTTGTGGTAATATGTTAGAACAGCAATAGAAAACTAATACACTCATGATAACAGCATTATATAAAAAGCTATCCAAAAATGTTAGAATAGCAACAGCTAAGCTTTGAGTATTTGCAAAGAATCACCACAAAATATTTAAGCCTGTGATTCTCTTCTTCTCAGAGTCCCTTTGGATTTATTTTCTTTCCTGCCATTTCTATAGCTTTTTTTAAACTCCTCTGCAGAAGGGCACATCCATTTGTTTATAGATTCATTCATCAAATATTTATTATATATCAACTATATATGTACCTGGCTGAGCATTTGGAGGTAAAATCTGATTTAGGGATGGTCACTTCACAGACATGAAAGCAGATCGTTGTATACAGTTTCAGTGCTCAAATTTGAAGATTATTGCTGGGCACACAGGGCACTCAAAGCAGGTAGCAGGCAGCAGGTAACTGGGTGAATTTACCATGGTCAGGAACCCCGCCCTCAGCCCAGTGGAATCATAAACCTGATTGTGATGGCTCTCTGCAAACGGATTGTCTCTCAGAGGTGGACTTATATGAACCAAGCTCATTATGACTGCTATATATTAATACAAATCCAATTAGAGCCTGATGTAATACAATGAGAGCTACATCGCTAAAACCAAATGGAAAGCTAAAATCAGTGCTGTATCTGCCTGTAGGCAAGTAAAATTTTAATAACCAGGTGGCAATCTATTAACTTACGATGAAGAATTAAACTGTCAAGTTGACTGTTCTGACCAGCACATTCGCTCTGTACAGATAACAAAATAATGAGCCAGATTATGGCATCATGGTGGACTTAAGAACTGTGCTTTGCACAAATAGCATGATACTCTCACTCACAGCAGGGGTGACCTTACTGAGGAAAATGGAGCATTTGCTCAGCCAAGATTTCCTCTATCCTTGAGCACTGTTGGACAGGCCTAGCCAGCTCTGGCTCTCTTTGTTATACTTCCACACCCAGCCACCTGTTTCACACTATTTCCATAACATGGTACGGTAGAGACAATTATGTTTCCACTTAATAAGTTACAATTTTTTTTTCAGTGCTCCTTTAAGGTTACTCCCAGGTCACATTGATTAGAATTTGGGGTATTCTACTTTTTATTCATATATAATAAACAGTTCTATGGGTTTGTGCTCACCAAGGATTGATCAATACAATGGGATAACTACTATAATAGAAGTGTACAGAGGGTCCTATGGGAACTCAGGACAAGAAAAAACTAACATGTATTGAATTCCTACTAGGGACCAAGTACTTGGCAAGGATTCTACATGTATTATCTTATGTAATCCTATAATATCCCCATCATGTAAAAACTGGAGATTAAGGAACTTGCTCCTGGTTGCAAATCAAGCAAGAGGCGGGACCAGGATTTAAGCCCAGGCCATCTGAGCTCAGAGCTTATGTTCTTAACTGCTGTGCTCTGTTGCCTCCCTTTCATCTTTCAGTCCTTACACCTGCTCAGAAGGATAGAGAGGTATATCAGTCTGGGCTCGGTTGCAGAAAATAGAAACCATCTTATTATTTTAAAGAGAGAGCAGGTTTTGATGCAGGAATTGGATGCTTACAAAATCACTGAAAGGCTGGAGGAGCAGGCCAGGTCTCAGTGTGTTAGGTCTCAGACCACACCGTAAAACTGGTCTGCCTGAAGAGAAGCTGCTTCTGCCTGTCGGGAAGGAGAGGAATCAGGATGCTGCCACTGGAACTGTTGCATTTTGGCACAGACCACCACAAGGGCCCTGCTCCTCAGTGCTTAGGATCCTAGTTATGAAACACCACAGGTTATTTTTTTAAAAATCCTCCCATGATTTCCAGGGGAAAGAGCAGAAACACAGCCTCTACCCTGACTTTCACCTTCTAAATCCAGCTTGAGGGTGTCTGATTGGCTGAACCTAAATAAACCCTGCACCCAGCTGCAAAGGCGTCTGCACTGTCAGATTTCCAAGCCTCTGCAGATTAGGAAGGCATGCTAGAAGGAAGGTGGAGTAGACACTGAGCACCCGTCCTCATGTCATTGAAGAATTCAAGGCTCAGAGTTTGGGTTGAAGGGCTTAAGGTCACACAGTGAGAAATAGGGCTGGCCAGGCTCTCATCGGATTGTCACGCTCCAAGTCCTATGCTCTTCATGGTCCTCTTCATTGCCTTAGGGAAGAAGGATAGACAGGGGTGGCTTCAGAAAGAAACTGGCCCTTAGAAGAGTGGACTGAGGTCATTTTCCTGCCTCAGTAACCCCCCACCCCCCGCCAACCTAGGGGAGGCAGTGAGTGGGGGACGGCCTGTGGCTGCAGGCGGATCCTTTCTACCACCCTGCCCACTGAGGGTGTGGCCCCTTTGACAGACTCTCTGAGAAATTCATTCAGTGGCTTACTTTGGTGAAAGCTGCGTAGTAATCTTTTTGACCTTCATATTGTAGTTTAAATTGTTAATGTTGTGGAAAGATAGGAGTTTTCTTCTTTTTTTTTTTAAGCATGCTTTTTTGTATCCATGTGCAAGTATGTAATTTAATCAGTCATTTCATACTTTCGCTGCTAAAAAGACTGCTTGGTTCTCTAAGAGAAGCTTGGAGTTTGATGCAAGTAGAAGGAGATGCTGGCAGATGCCAGTTTTTGGAGTCAGAAAGTGCTTGTGGGTCTCATCCCCTGCCACGTTATGTGACAGAGAGAAATCTGAAGGAACTGCTGTGCTCTCCCTGTCCGATACACATCCTGATGACATAGGATGCCCATCTGGTCCTTGGCTTGCTTTTCTTACTAGTACATACATTTGGTGGGATGGTAGTTTTTTTATTGTTGTTTTGGGTGGTTTTTTTGTTTGTTTTTTGGGGTTTTTTTTGAAATGGAGTTTCACTCTTGTTGCCCAGGCTGAGTGCAATGGCGTGATCTCAGCTCGCCTCAACCTCTGCCTCCTGGGTTCAAGCAATTCTCCTGCCTCTGCCTCCTGTGTAGCTGGAATTACAGGCATGTGCCACCATGCCCAACTAATTTTGTGTTTTTAGTAGAGACAAGGTTTCTCCATGTTGGTCAGGCTGGTCTCTAACTCCCCTCCGGTGATCATGTAGTTTTAAAGGAATATGACTTATTCTAAAGAGGTGGCCAAACAGGCAAACACTGTGCTTGGTGGAAAAAATGAGAAAATGCTAAAGCAAGGAAGTGCCTTAGGGTACATGAAACGGAGGTTCAGATACCACTGCTCACAGTAATGAAATTTAATTCATAAAATATAGAGATGAATGCAACACTAAAGGAAGATGGTGGTTTAAAAATAAAGATTAGTTTCGTGCCAGTCTGACTAATAAGCACCCAACTGTATGAAAATGAACAAACTCTTTGGGGATGTTAATTGTTTAGGGTCATTAATATTTTTCTGCATTCTTAGATCTGCTCACCAGCACTTAGAACTCTCCAGAATAAGAGCTATCTCTATTCTTAAAAGCTTTATTGATTGTCAACACAGATAAAATCCAGTTTCACAAATGCCAGGACTGGGGAATCCGAGAAATCAGATGAGCTGCCTGGTGGAGCACTGGTTGAGAGTCACGGTTAGATAAGAAATGATTCTTCTGCAGGTTCCTGTCCTCCCTGCCTGCTGAGTCAGAGGAGCCACCAGTGGTCCTTGGACTTCAAACAGTGCCTTTTGTGTCCTCATTCAAAGACCTTCTCCATCCAGCTAGAGTACGCAAAGAAAAGGAGGGAATATGATAATACGTGAATCTAGGTCTAAATCTTACTCCTGGCACCTGAGGGATCAGGAACATCCTTTGAAATCCTTAGGGATTCTGATCCTTGCATTTTTCTTGCATCTGCCATTGATCCTCATTTTGTCTTCTAATCCATATAGAGAATTTTGAATTTAGTATTGCAGTAGGAGCCTAGTATTGCAAGTGGTGCTAGATTGCCTTGGGTCAGAATCTGCCTTGGCCATTTATTATCTATACTGCTTTGGGAACATCACCAATTTCTCTGTTCCTGAGTTTCTTCATTTCCTCATCTGTAGAATAGGCATAGGAATAGTACCTAGTGTCTAAGATTGTTGTGAGGATATAATGAATTGAATACACATAGATTTCTCTCTCTCTCTCTCTCTCTCTCTCTCTCTCTCAGTGTTAGCTGTTATTATTGATGTAGATTCTTTATTTCTTCCTCCCCACAACCATATGAAGTAGGTTTTTTATTGGCTATATATATATATATATATATATATATATATATATGAAGAAACTGAGGCTCAGTAAGTTTAAGGAGTTTTCTCAACGTGATAGAGCTCCTAAGGGGCTGGACTAGGGTCCAGCTCCCCAGGATTGCGTGACTGCACGGTGGTGTGTGTTAAATGGCATCTTTATCTGCCCTGATGATCGCTTTGACAGACTTAACCCTTGAAGAGACAGCATCTTTTCTCCAGTCATAGGGAATCTTCATTTTTTTTCTCATTAGGATCCTGCCATAACCACTTAGTGTTTGGGTCAAAATTGATCTGTCCATCACCCCATGAGCCCCACGTTTGACTCCTGCTGATCAAATATACAGTAACTCACCCTAGGAAAGGGATCACCCTGGATCAAGTCCTCATTCTTTCTGCACCTCTTCTCTCTAGCTTCCATTCCTACTTATTTATTTCCTGGAAAGCATCTAGCTCTGATGACATATGAACAAATGTGTCACAGGCACTCATCAAATGAACATTTTAAGGCCAAATTCTGCCATTTGACAACTGTTTGACTACTTGGAAAGTGGCTACTACATTGTACATTCTAATTTGAGGAAGAGAATGATTTCTTTGCAGAGAAGCAGCTGGTACATAGAGAGGAGCAGGACAGGTTCATTCTGTCTTTGAAGATTAGTCAGAATTATAGTGCGTGTGCTCAGAAACACCTAATTCAGCTAAGCCTTCTATCTCCTGATAAAGTGCACTGCCAGGTTAGAAAGGAACCAGCTCCGCCACCCTCCCCACATCTCATCCTCCAGCCATATATTTGCTAAGAAGAGAGCCTTGGTCCTATCTGTAATGTTCAGGAAGGGGGCAGATTAGCATGTCAGGTGATTGTGGCACTCTGCTCACCTACAAATCTCATGCTTGGTGGAACACTGGGGCCATGGCTGCAGAGCTATGGAACTCTCCATTGCCCATGTCTGCCTCCCTTTTTTTCCTCCAAAAATGATTTGGTTCCTCTCCTTTCCCCTCAGTGTTGCCTGAAGTTTCTTAGGAACTTGAAATCAGTGGTCCTCAAGGCTGGCTGCATAGTAAAATCACCTGGGAAAGTTTAATAAGATCCTCCAGCCCACCAAAGATTCAGCTTCAGTGGTTCTCCAGTGGGCTGGAGCCCACTCAAGATTTTTAAATTCTGAGAAGAATTCTCAGGTGCTTCTACTTTGTAACTGAATTGGAAACCACCAGGTTACTAACTATAAAGTACTTTGGCCAGCCCTTCACATCTTTGCCTTGCTTTCTTCCTTTGTCATATGGACATAATAGTAGTTCCAGCCTCCTATGGTTGTTGTGAGGATTAATGAGTTAAGAGGGATAAAGAGCCTCAGAAAATTGCCCAGCACATAGTGTTGGCTACAATAATTTTTACTGCTATAATTATTACAGTCAGTGCTTATGTGAAGTCCTAGGGCTTCAAAGCAAATAAAGCATGGTCCTTCCCCCAGGCTCATAATCCTATGAGGAAGACAAACATGTTACCGGATACGCTCAGCATAAAATAGCCCCATAGTGAAGGCACAGAATGCTGTGGGTATACAAACTAGGGAAGGTAGCAAAATCTGTAGTCATGGAGGAAACTGGCTTACCAGAAGCTGGTCTAACACTAGAGCAGGGTCTTCAGTGAGTTTGCCAGAGAAAAGCAGAGTAAGCAGAGGACATTCCAGGTACAGGAACAGTATGTGCAAAGTCATCTTGATGTAGAAGAGCATCAGATGGCAGACAGCTGTCTGGTAGTTTGGCACCATCTGTTGTTGGGGGAAAGTGATGGTCGAGAAGCTAGAAACAGACCAAAGCCAGACCTTGAAGGACCTTTCTGTCTCCCGGGAAGCATTTGGATTTTATCCTCTAGGCATGAAAAAGCTGCTTAGGTACTTAAAAAACTAGAGAAACATTCTCAAAATTGCATTTTAGAAAGCTATATCAAGGAGACATGGCTGGGCAGGGACAGAGCTCAGTTCAGACCCTTTTGCTGTTGTTGAGATCAGAGATAATGACGACTGGAACTAAAAGAGACGTAGTCTCAAAAGGAATTGGCATTTGATTAGCTGCAGTATGAGGGGGCAGCAGCATCCAAAGAGGACGTGAAGACTTCTAGCCTGGGGCTGTTAGAGTCTTCCCATGCTGTCTGTAGTTGAGTTGGGAATGACAGGAAGACAAATGGGTTTGGAGAGGAAGAGGATGAATTGAGTGTTGAGCATGTCGAGTTTGAGAGCTGTGGGATATCCAAGCAGAGGGTGCTTAGATAGAAGTGTTCATTAAGCAACTGGTGAGGACATAGAGAGATTGCAGTGGCCCCTCAGCCTTACTGGTATTCCCAGTGAATCTTCCTGTGTTCTGGACCTCAGTTAAAACATTATCCTCCAGCCAGCTCTGCAAGCTAAAAGCTGGAGTGGTTTTCAAAGACTCCTTTGAACCACCTTCTGACACCAGTGTCCCCTGGCAGTATTCAACAACTGATTCTCCTAGTCTGGTAAGCATGGGTAACTGCAGTTCCTCTGACCTTGGCTTGAGTTCCTGGAGGGTCTAGTAGCCATGTGCTTTGCTCTCCACCTTGGTATATTCCACCAGACTTGATCACAATGGTTGATCCCAGGTGGGAGAATTTGGTTTATGGTTCCTTTAGCAGAATGCACTGCAGCGTGAAGTTTACTTTACACTGCTAGAGGAAAATGTTAGCCAGTCTCAATTGTGAGCATATGGACTAGCTGCTGCTGCACAACCCCAAATCCCACAGAGTCCCACCTAATTCGAGTTGCCAGATAAAATATAAGATGCTAGGTAAGTTTCATTTTTCAGTATACAATGAGTCATTCTTTTTTTTTAGCATAAGTTTACCCCATGCCGTATTTGGGGCATACTAAAAATGATTCATTGTTTATCTGCAATGCAAATTTAGCTGAGTATCTTGAATTTTTATTTGCTAAATCTGGCTACCCCTAAATTTAATCTACATTGGACATTTCTTATAATGCCTAGAATCTCTTCTAATAAGAAATTAAAAATCCCTTTTGCCTTTAGCACAGGAAGAGACCAGTTAAACTCATTTCTCGGATGATGTGGCTGAGCTCTGGGTCTCCCTTATCCCACAAGCAATAAACTCAGTTTTATTTTGTTTGTAATCTTTGGTGGTCTTTGTTTTATCTTTTGAACATACACACAAATACCTTTTTAAAAAATGGACATCCAACCCAATACAAAAATATGATCATAAAAGATTCTGGTTGCTTTAATAGTATTCAGACAAAAAGACAAGCCAAAATAAATGAAATGTGTGCTGTTCCTTTATCTCTTTTAAAAACAATTGAATACTTGTGTTTTGCTGAGGATTCAGGAATATATTTTTGTTATCTATTTTAACCTTTCTCACCTAAGCAACCTGAGCTAAGAGCAAGGAAGAGAAGTGACTTGGACCAGTATCTGAAATGCCCACAGCGATTTGCTGATTCATGAGAACCTCAGGAGCTTATTGATGGCATCTGGAAATAACTCTGGAAAGCCGGTTGTGCTGATCAAATGTGTCTTATCCTGTACTTCAAGGTCTCTAGAGAGAAGGAGCTTATACAATCTGGTACAGCAACCTGTTCCAGATAGGAGGAGGCTCTTGTTGTTTCTAATTTAACACAAACCAACTTCCTCCTGTGCTGTCTCCATTTGAAATGAAGAAGGGTTGCTTATCACCCTCCTCTGTGGTTGAACTGTACTTTGTGAGTCACCCTTTCTTCCGCTTCTAGGAATGTTTTATCCCTTCTGTTCAGACGAGTGCTCTCAGGAAGCTGAAAGGATTGTCTTTAGCTGTACTGTTAAAACCAATCAACAAACAAACCAAAAAAATCAAAAAAGGGACAATAAAAACATCTGGGCCTAGGCTGCCTGGATGAAGGGGCTGACCAATATTGCTGAAAATTTATTATCAGGTTAAACCACAAAGATCGTAATTGTAGCATTAACACGCCACATCTGACGTTCATTCTGCACAATCTTACTGCTCAGCTGTGACTCACAAAACTTTAACAGATCTGTTTTCCTGCATAGTATCTTTATATCTGCTTCAGCTGAGCTGAGTGTGAGCCACTGTCCAGAACAGATAGCTTTGGGTATTTGCTTTTGGTAAATAATTCAGTAAATAACCTGGAAACACATATGATATTCACTATCACATCTCTCTTTGGTGAACTTACAGATTTTGCAGAACCAGCAAATAGAGAAATCTGTATAGGCTGAGAGTCGAGAGGCAACTGAGTGTCAGCCCTGAGCACAGGCTCAGGAGTAGGACTGCTTGCATAGAGCATCTTTCCGTGACAGTACTTGCTACCTTTGTGATCTCTGACAATTTATTAACCTCTTTGTGCCTCAGTTTCCTCACATGTAAAATGTAAATAATCAAAACCCCTTATTTTTTTTTTTTTTTGAGAAAAGGAGAAAGAAAGAAACAGCAAAAGAAAGAAAAAAAAGAGAAAGGAAGAGATTTTAGAAAAAGAGAGAAAAGGAGAAAGAAAGAAACAGCAAAAGAAAGAAAAAAGAATGAAAGAGAAAGAAAGAGGAAGAGATTTTAGAAAAAGAGAAAAGGAGAAAGAAACAGCAAAAGAAAGAATAAAAAAAGAATGAAAGAGAGAAAGAAAGAGGAAGAGAAAGAGGGAGAGAGAATAGGATTCTTGTTTTATTGCCCAGGCTAAAATACAGTCTAAAAATGGGTATTAAAAACCTCTTTTATGCCAATAATTGTGTTTAACAATGGAGACAGGAAGGAATAGGGGATGAAAATAACAAATAAGCAGCCAACCAATATTTTATTTAAACCTGTGAAATGCTATGCAATTGCTGGGGAGTGATTTACTTCCAGTTATG
>PVKP010006235.1:0-84416 GCA_004027715.1 Plecturocebus donacophilus
AGTTTAGAAATCATTCTAGTTTCAGGGCTTATTTGTGCTCTTAACCATTTAGTCTCCCATTGATATGGTTTGGTTGTGTTTCCACCCAAATCTCAACTTTAATTGTATCCTCCAGAATTCTCACATGTTGTGGGACAGACCCAGGGGGAGGTAACTGAATCATGGGGGCCAGTCTTTCCCATGCTATTCTTGGGATAGTGGGCAAGTCTCAGGAGATCTAATAGGTTTATCCGAGGTTTGTGCTTTTGCTCCTTCCTCATTTTCTCTTGTTGTCACCATGTAAGAAGTGCCTTTTGCCTCCTGCCATGAATCTGAGACCTCCCTAGCCATATGGAACTGTAAGTCCAATTAAACCTCTTTTTCTTTCCAGTCTTGCATATGTCTTTATCAGCAACATGAAAATGAACTAATACCCCCGTGATCTATTTTCCACTCCTATAATTATGCTATTTCACGAATGTTAGATAAATAAAGTCGTAAAATATGTCTCCTTTAGATTTTGGCTGGTTTTCACTCAGCATAATTTCCTTGATGTTAATTCTTTTCTCATTGCTGAATAGTATTCCATGGTATGGATGTACCACCATTTGTGTGACCCATGGAAGCATATCTGGGTGGTCTCCAGTTTGGGGCTCTTAGGAATAAAGATCCTAGGAACATTTGTGTACAAGTTTTTTGTGGACATAAGTTTCTATTTTTCTGAGGTCAATGTCCAAGAGTGTAATCTCTGGATTTTATGGTAAGTACATGTTTAGTTTTATAAATAACTGCCAAATTCTATGTCACAGTGGCTGTACCATTTCACATTCCTACTGGTAATGTACAGGTCATCCAATTTCTCTGCATCCTTGCCAGCAACTGGTGTTGTCAGTACTTTTAATTTTAGCCATTCTAGTAAGTGTGTAGTGATACTGTGGTTTTAGTTTACATTTCCCTAATAGCTAAGTGGTGTTGAACATCTTTTCATTTACTTATTTGCTATCTGTATATCCTCTTCAGTGAAATGTCTGTTCATGTGTTTTGTCCATTTTTTAATTGAATTTTTTTTGAGACAGGGTCTTGCTCTATTCTCCATGCTGGAGTGCAGTGGCACAATTGTGGCTCACTGTAGTCTCAAACTCCTGGGCTCAATCAATCCTCCCATCTCAGCTAGAGCTACAGGTACACACCACCATGCCTGGCTAATTATTTTTATTTAAAATTTTTAAATTATACTTTAAGTTCTGGGGTACATGTGCAGATCTTGCAGGATTGTTACATAGGTATACACATGTCATGGTGGTTTGCTGCCTCCATCCCCCTCTTCACCTACATTAGATATTTCTCCTAATGCTATCCCTCCCCAACCTCCCCACCCCCTGCTATGACTCCCCTAGCCCCCCACCCGCCAACAGACCCCAGCGTGTGATGTTCCCCTCCCTGAGTCCATGTGTTCTCACTGTTCAACACCCACTTACGAGTGAGAACATGAGGTGTTTGGTTTTCTGTTCCTGTGTCAGTTTGCTGAGAATGATTGTTTCCAGATTCATCCATGTCCCTGAAAAGGACATGAACTCATCCTTTTTAATGGCTGCATGGTATTCCATGGTGTGTATATATGCCACATTGTCTTTATCCAGTTTATCCTTGATGGGCATTTGGATTGGTTCCAAGTATTTGCTACTGTAAACAGTGCTGCAATGAACATACATGTTCGTGTGTCTTTATAATAGAATGATTTATAATCCTTTGGGTATATACCCAGTAATGGGATTGCTGGATCAAATGATATTTCTATCTCTAGATCCTTGAGGAATCACCACACTGTCTTCCACAATGGTTGCACAAATTTACACTCCCACCAACAGTGTGAAAGAGTTCCTATTTCTCCACATCCTCTCCAGCATCTGTTGTCTCCAGATTTTTTAATGATTGCCATTCTAACTGGAGTGAGATGGTATCTCAATGTGGTTTTGATTTGCATTTCTCTAATGACCAGTGATGATGAGCATTATTTCATTTGTTTGTTGGCTGCATAAATGTCTTCTTTTGAAAAGTGCCTGTTCATATCTGTTGCCCACTTTTTGTTGGAGTTGTTGGTTTTTTTCTTGTAAATTATTTTAGTTCTTTGTAGATTCTGGATATTAGCCCTTTGTCAGATGGGTAGCTTGCAAAACTTTTTTTCCCATTCTGTTGGTTGCTGGTTCACTCTAATGATTGTTTCTTTTGCTGTGCAGAAGCTCTTAAGTTTAATTAGATCCCATTTGTCTGTTTTGGCTTTTGTTGCCATTGCTTTAGGTGTTTTAGTCATGTAGTCTTTGCGTATGCCTATGTCCTGAATGGTATTGCCTATGTTTTCTTCTAAGGTTTTTATGGTTTTAGCTCTTATGTTTAAATCTTTAATCCATCTGGAGTTAAATTTTGTATAAGTTGTAAGGAATGGGTTGTTTCAGCTTTCTGCACATGGTTAGTCAGTTTTTTCCAACACCATTTATTAAACAGGGAATCCTTTCCCCATTGCTTGTTTTTGTCAAGTTCGTCAAAGATCAGATGGTTGCAGGTGTGTGGCATTACTTCTGAGGCCTCTGTTCTGTTCCATTAGTCTATATCTCTGTTTTGGTAGCAGTACCATGCTGTTTTGCTTACTGTAGCCTTATAGTATAGTTTGAAGTCAGGTAGCGTGATGCCTCCAACTTTGTTGTTTTTGCTTAGGATTATCATGGCTATGCAGGTTCTTTTTTGGTTCCATATGAAGTTTAAGGTGTTTTTTTCAAGTTTTGTGAAGAAGGTCAGTGGTAGCTTGATGGGGATAGCATTGAATCTATAAATTACTTTGGGCAGTATGGCCATTTTCATGATATTGAGTCTTCCTAACCATGAGCATGGAATGTTTCTCCATCTGTTTGTGTCCTCTCTTATTTCCTTGAGCAGTGGTTTGTAGTTCTCCATGAAGAGTTCCTTCACATCCCTTGTTGCTTGTATTCCTAAGTATTTTATTCTCTTTGTAGCAATTGTGAATGGGAGTTCGCTCATGATTTGGCTCTGTTTGTCTGTTGTTGGTGTACAGGAATGCTTGTGATGTTTGCACACTGATTTTGTATCCTGAGACCTTGCTGAAGTTGCTTATATACAGAGAACACCACAAAGATATTCCTCAAGAAGAGCAACTGCAAGGCACATAATCATCAGATTTACCAGGGTTGAAATGAAGGAAGAAATGCTAAGGGCAGCAAGAGATAAAGGTCGGGTTACCCGCAAAGGGAAGCCCATCAGACTCACAGAGGATCTCTCAGCAGAAACCCAATAAACCAGAAGAGAGTGGGGGCCAATATTCAATATCTTTAAGCAAGAGAACTTTCAACCCAGAATTTCATATCCAGCCAAACTAAGCTTCATAAGTGAAGGAGAAATAAAATGCTTTATGGACAAGGAATTGCTGAGAGAGTTCATCACCACCTGGCCTGCCTTGTAAGAGCTCCTGAAGGAAGCACTAAACATGGAAAGGAACAACCAGTACCAGTCACTTCAAAAATGTACCAGATCGTAAAGACCATTGACACAATGAAGAAACTGTGTCAACTAATGGGCAAAACAACCAGCTAGCATCAAAATGGCAGGATCAGATTCACACATAACCATATTAACCTTAAATGTAAATGGGCTAAATGCCCCAATCAAAAGACACAGACTGGCAAACTGGATAAAAAGTCAAGACCCATCAGTGTGCTGTATTCAGGAAACCCATCTCACATGCAAAGACACACATAGACTCAAAATAGAGGGATGGAGGAAGATTTACCAAGCAAATGGAGAGCAAAAAAGCAGGGATTGCAATCCTAGTCTCTGATAAAATGGCCTATAAACCAACAAAGATCAAAAGAGACAAAGAAGGGCATTACATAATGGTAAAGGGATCAATGCAACAAGAAGCGCTAACTATCCTAAATATATATGCATCCAATACAGAGCGCGCAGATACATAAAGCAAGTTCTTAATCACCTACAAAGAGACTTAGACTCCCACACAATAATGGCTGTTTAACACTCCACTGTCAATGTTAAACAGATCAATGAGACAGAAAATTAATGAGGATATCCAGGACTTGAACTCAGATCTGGACCAAGTAGACCTAATAGACATCTACATAACTCTCCACCCCAAATCCACAGAATATACATTCTTCTCAGCACCGTATCACACTTACTCTAAAATTGACCACATAATTGGAAGTAAATAATTCCTCAGCAAATGCAAAAGAACAGAAATCATAACAACCAGTCCCTCAGACAACAGTGCAATCAAATTAGAACTCAGGAGTAAGAAACTCATGCAAAACTGCACAACTACATGGAAACTGAACAACCTGCTCCTGAATGACTGATGAATAAATAATGAAATGAAGGCAGAAATAAAGATGTTCTTTGAAACCAATGAGAATGAAGACACAACATACCAGAATCTCTGGGACACATTTAAAGCGTATCTAGAGGGAAATTTATGACACTAAATGCCCACATGAGAAGCGAGGTAAGTTCTAAAATCAACACCCTGTCGTCACAATTGAAAGAACTAGAGGAGCAAGACCAAATAAATTCAAAAGCTAGCAGAAGACAAGAAACAACTAAGACCAGAGCAGAACTGAAGGAGATAGAGACAGGAAAAACTCTTTAAAAAATCAATAAATCAAGGAGCTAGTTTTTTTGAAAAGATCAACAAAATAGATAGACTGTTAGCCAGACCAATAAAAAAGAAAAGAGAGAAGAGTCAAATGGATGCATTAAAAAATGATAAAGGGGATATCACCACCAATTCCACAGAAATACAAACTACCATCAGAGATTACTACAAACAACTCTGTGCACATAAACCAGTAAATCTAGAAGAAATGGATAAATTCATGGACACTTACACTCTTCCAAGACTAAACCAGGAAGAAGTTGAATTCCTGAATAGACTAATAAGAAGGTCTGAAGTTGAGGCAGCAATTAATAGCCTATCAACCAAAAAAAGTCTGGGTCCTGATGGGTTCACAGCCGAATTTTACCAGATATACAAAGATGAGCTGGTACCACTCCTTCTGAAACTGTTCCAAACAATACAAAAAGAGGGAATACTCCCCAATTCATTTTATGAGACCAACATCGTCCTAATACTAAAACATGGCAGAAACACAACTAAAAATTTTTTGTAGAGACAGAGTCTTGCTATGTTTCCCAGGATGGTTTTGAGCTCCTGGCCTCAAGCAATCCTTCCACCTTCGCCTCCCCAAGTGCTGGGATTATAGACAGGCCTGGCCCCCTCCTCCTTTAAATTGCTTTTGCACCTTTGTCAAAAATCATTTGGCTATACTTATGTGAGTCTATTTCTGGGTTCTCTATTCCTATTCCATTGATCTATGTATCTTTTTCCACCAGTATCACATTTATTGTAGCTATGTAGTAAGCCTGAACAGCGACTAGAGCGATTCCTCCCACTTTATTCTTCTCTAACAAAATTGTCTTAGCCACTCTAGTTCCTTTGCCTTTCCATAGAAATTTTAGAATAAGCTTGTGTATGTCTACAAAGAACCTTGCTGAAAGTCTGATAGAAATTGCATTAAACCTATGGATCATTTCAGGTGTTCTTTGATTTCTTTCATTGGCATTTTATAATATTCAGCAAGCAGATCCTGACCTGGTTTTATACCTAAATATACATATATTTGTAGTGATGATGAATGGTATCATATTCTTATTTTTTGTTTTTATATGTTCATTGCTAGGACAGGAATATAGAAATGTGATTGCTTTTTGTGTGTTGACCTTGTATCTTTTGACCTTGCTGAACTCACTTATTAGTTCTAAGAGTGTTTTGTAGATTCCTGGGGGATTTTCTACATAGACCATCATGTCTATCTGCAAATAGAGAAAGTTTTCTTTCTGATCTGCATATCTTTTATTTTCTTTTCTTACCTTACAATAGCAGCGACTGGGACTTCCAGTACTAGGCTGAATAATGAGAGTGTATGTCCTTATCTTGTTCCCAATCTTAGAGGAAAAGCATTTTGTCTTTCTTCATTAAGTATGATGCTACCTGTGGGGTTTTTTTGTTTATATGTTTGTTTTTGGAGATGGTCTTTATGAGACTGAAGAAATTCCCCTCTATTGCTAGTGTATTGAGAGGTGTTTTGGGTTTTCTTTTTTTGAGACAGAGTCTCACGCTGTTACCCAGGCTAGAGTGCAGTGGTGCAATTTCAGTTCATTGCAACCTCTGCCTCCCAGGTTCAAGCGATTCTCCTGCCTCAGCCACCTGAATAGCTGGGATTACAGGCACCTGCCACCACACCCGGCTAATTTTTATATTTTTAGTACGGATGGGTTTCACCATGTTGGCCAGTCTGGTCTCAAACTCTTGACCTCAAGTGATCCTCCCCCCTCAACCTCCCAGAGTGCTGGGATGACAGGCATGAGCCACTATGCCTGGCCTATATTGAGAGGTTTTTTTTCCCTTTTCTTTCTTCTTCTTCTTCTTTTTTTTTTTTTTTCTGTTTTTTGTATTTTTTTTGAGATAGAGTCTCCCTTGTTGCCCAAGCTGGAGTGCAGTGGCTCGATCTTGGCTCATTGCAACCTCCACCTCCTTAGTTCAGGTGATTCTCCTGACTCTGTCTCTTGAATAGCTGGGATTACAGATGTGCATGCCACCAAGCCTGGCTAATTTTTGTATTTTTAGTAGAGACGGGGTTTCACCATGTTGGCCAGGCTAGTCTTGAACTCCCGACCTCAAGTAATCCGCCTGCCTCAGTCTTTTAAAGTGCTGGGATTACAGGCATGAGCCACCACGCCTGGCCTATTGAGAGTTTTAATCATGATCTGGTGTTGGGTTTTGTCAAATGCTTTTTCTGCATTAATTGATATAATCGTGATTTTTCTTTTTTAGCCTGCTGATATGGTAAATTATATGCATTGAGTTTTGAATTTTTTTGTTGAGACAGGGTCTCACCTCTGGTGCCTAGGCTGGAGTGCAATGGTGCAACCACAGTTTACTGCAGCCTCAAAATCTTGGGCTCAAGTGATCCTCCTGGGTCAGCTTCCCAAGTAGCTGGTACTACAGGCACCAGACCACCATGCCTGGCTAATTTTTCTGATTTGTTATAGAGACAAGGTCTCACCATGTTGCCCAGGCTGGTCTTGAACTCCTGGCCTCAAATGATCTTCTGGCCTTAGTCTCCTAAATTGTTGGGATTACAGACAGAAGCTACCAAGACTGGTTTCATTTTGAATGTTGAACCAACCCTGCATATCTAGAATAAACCCCACTTGGCCATGGTGCATTATTCTTTTTATATATTGTTGGATTGGATTTGATCAAATTTTGTTTAGAATTTTTGCATCTAAATTCACGAGAGAGAGAGTGGTCTGTAGTTATCTTCTTTTGTATGTTGTCTTTGTCTGGTGTTGATATCAGAGTAGTACTTGGGAAACGTTCCCTCTTCTTTTGTGTAAAATCGGTGCTAATCCTTCTTAGAATATTTCATAAAATTCTCCAGAATATTTCATAAAATTCTGAAAAAATTTTGGCTTAGAGATTTTTTTCTGAAAGCTCTTTAATTATACAAATGCAATTTCTTTAATGGTTATAGAATTATTCAGATTATCTATTTCATCTTGGTAGAGTTTTGGAAAGAGAGTTCATGGGTTTTGAGAAATTGATTTCTTTCTTTTAAGTTGTTGAATTTATTAGCACAGGGATGTTTGTGGTATTTCCTTATGATTTCTTTAATAGCTGTAGGATCTGTAGTGATAGCCTCTGTTTCATTTCTGATGTTGGTAATTTGTGTTTTCTCTTTTTATTTCTGTCAGTCTTGCTAGAAGTTTGTCAGTTTTATTGACTTTTTTTTGAAGAACCAGCTTTTTGCTGCATTGATTTTCTTTACTGTTCTCCTGATTTTAATTTCATTTATTTCTGCTCTTTTTTTTTTTTTTTTCCTGAGGCAGAGTCTTGCTCTGTTGCCCAGGCTGGAGTGCAGTGGCATGATCTCGGCTCACTGCAACCTCAGCCTCCTGGGTTCAAGCGGTTCTCTTGTCTCAGCCTCCTGAGTAGCTGGGATTACAGGGGCTAGCCACCACTCCCAGCTAATTTTTTTCTATTTTTAGTAGAATCAGGGTTTCACCACATTGGACAGGCTAGTCTTGAATTTCTGACCTTGGTTGATCTGCCTGCCTCAGCCTCCCAAAGTGCTGGGATTACAGGTGCGAGCCACCATGCCTGGCCTTATTTCTGCTCTTATCTTATTTCTCCCATTTCTACTTGGTTTCGGTTTATTTTGCTCTTTTTTTCTTGTGTGTGTGTGTTTTATTTTATTTTTTTTACATAAAAATTTAGATTATTGATTGGACATTTCTGGTTTTTGTTTTCCTTTTGTTTTTTGTAGAGACAGGGTCTTCATATGTTGCCTAGACTTGTCTCGAACTTCTGGGCTCAAGTGATCCTCCTGTCTTTGCCTCCCAAAGTGCTGGGATTACAGGTGTGAGCCATTGCTCCTGGTCTCTTTTCTGTTTTCTAAATGTAAGCATTTGGTGCTATAAACGTCTCTACTTTAGCTGCATTCCAGAAGTTTTGATATGTCATATTTTCATTCTCATTCAGTTAAATATATTTTTTAGAAATTTCCTTTGAGACTTCCTTTTTGACCTATGGACTTTTTAGAAATATGCTGCTCAGTTTTCAAGTTTTTAAAGACTTTTTTGTTATCTTTGTTATTGATTTCTAGTTTGATTCCATTATAGCCAGAGAATACATTCTGTATGGTTTCACTTCTGTATTAAGGTTTGTTTTTGACCCCGTATATGATCTATCTTGGTCAGTGCTCCATGAACACTTGGAAAGAATGTGTATTTTCTGTTGCTGGATGAAGTATTCTATAAATGTTAATTAGATCCTCTTGGTTGATGGTTTTGTTGACTTCTTCTATATCCTTGCTGAATTTGTCTAGTCATTCCACCAATTGCTGAGAGAGGGGGTTGAGCCCACCAACTCTAATTGTGGATCTATCTATTTTATTGTTCAGCTGTCTTGTTTTTTGCTTCATGTATTTTGAACCTCTGTTGTTTGATGCATACACATTTAGGATTGCTATGTCTTTTTGGTGACTTTTAAACAAGAAACTTTAAACATGTCCCTTTTGTCCTTAGTAACTTTCTTTGCTCTGAAGTCTACTTTATCTGATATTAATATAACCACTTATGCTTTCAAAAATTAATGTTTGTATGATATATCATTTTCCGTCCTTGTGCTTTCAACCTACCTATATTGCTATATTTGAAGGAAATTTTCTGTAGACAGTATATAGTTGAGTTGTGCCTTTTAGGTTTTTTTTTTTTTCAGAGATGATGTCTTGCTATGTTGCCTAGGCTAGGCTTGAACTCCTCCTTTCTCAGCTGGGATTGTAGGTTTACACCACCACACCCAGCTGGGTTGTGCTTTTTTTTTTTTTTGGAGACACTCTTGCTTTGCTGCCTAGCCTGGAGTACAGTGGTGTGGTCTTGGCTCCCTGCAACATCAGCCTCTTGGGTTCAAGTGATTCTCCTGCCTCAGCCACCCAAGTAGCTGGTATTACATGTGTGTGCAACCACGCCCAGCTAACTTTTGTATTTTTAGTAGAGACAGGGCTGCACCATCTTAGGCAGGCTGGTCTTGAACTCCTGGCCTCATGTGATCCACCTGCCTCGGCCTCCCAAAGTGCTGGGATTACAGATGTATGCCACCATGCCCAGCCAGGTTGTGCTTTTTAAAATACACTCTGCGCTGGGTGCAGTGTCTCATGCCTGTAATTCCAGCACTTTGGGAGACTGAGGCAGGTGGATCACCTTAGGTCAGGAGTTCGAGACCAGCCTGACCAACGTGCCAAAACCCTGTCTCTACTGAAAACACAAAAATTAGCTGGGCGTGGTGGCGCGCACCTGTAGTCCCAGCTACTTGAGAGGCTGAGACAGGAGAATTGCTTGAACCCGGGAGGCGGAGGTTGCAGTGAGCCAAGATCTCACCACTGCACTCCAGCCTGGGCGACAGAGCGAGATTCCATCTCAAAAAAAAAAAAAAAATCGCTCTGCTTATTTTTTTCTGTTAATTGGTATATTTAGTTCATTAACATTGAAGGGAATTATTTAAAAAAAATTTTTTTCTTTCTCTTTTGCCAACAACTGCTTCAAGGAAAAAGGTAATTATTAGTATGACAGGGATTCAGTCTGCCATTTTATTATTAATTTTTTGTTTGTTCTGTTTCTCATTCTTCTGCTTATTTTTGCTTGCCTTCCTGTAATATATTATTGCTTTGTTTTGTTTTTTCTTTTGTTCCTGTTATATATTTTAGAGTTTCATTTGGGTTTATTTATACTGATTCTGAATATATTACTTTGGATAGTTTTCCTAGTAGTTGCTACAGGTATTATCACACACACACACACACACACACACACACACACACACACACACACACATCATAGCCAAGTGGTGCTCAAATGAGTTCAGATTGAGTAAATTCTATTGATCTGTCTTCAAGTTCACTGAATATATCCTCTGTCATCTCCACTCTTGTTACTGAGTCCATCCAGTGAGTTTAAAAATTTCAGTTATTCTTTTCATTCCATAATTCCTTTTAGTTTTTTGTTTTGTTATTTTGAGAGAGGGTCTCACTCTGTTGCCAAGGCTGGAGTGCAGTAGTGGGATATTGGTTCATGGCAACCTCCTCCCCATGGGCTCCTCCCACCTCAGCCTACTGAGTAGCTGGGACCACAGGCATGTCCCGCCATGCTTGGCTAATTTTTGTATTAACTTAGTATATAAATTTAATTAATTTGTATATAAATTTTATAGAGTTGCATTTTGTATGAATTTTTTGTAGTTGCATTTTGTATTAATTTTGTATATAAATTTTGTAGAGTTGCAGTCTGTATTTTTTTGTAGCGACAGGGCTTCTCCATGTTGTCCAGGCTGAGTTCTTTTTTAAAGCATCTATTTATTTGTTGAGATTTTCAATTTTTCATTTATTTCAAATGAATTTGTAATTGATTGTTGAGAAGCTTGAAAGCCCTTGTCAGATAATTCCAGCATTTGATTCATCTTGATATTGGTGTCTACTGTCTTTTCTGATTCAAACTGTGGTTTTCCTGGCTCTTGTTATGATAAGTGATTTTTAATTGATATACTGGACATTTTGGTATTAGCAGGCAGTTACCCTATGTAGCATGTAGGTTCTGGTCTACTTTAGTGGGCCAGTTCAGTTTAGTCATTGGCCAATGACAGTTTGTTTAGTTTTCTGAGCCCATGCAATATTACTTTGGTTGGCTTGATTTTTTCTGCTATTCCTGAGGTTTCTGCTCAATCCTTGCTGGTTCTGCCTGCAGGCACAGAAGGTACTTCCTTCTTTGAGCTGCATGTTTTTCGTGGGTGATCTTCTAGGGGAGACAGTTGCTGAAGCCACTGTGTGTGAGTCTTCTTATGATACTGGGTGGAGGGAAGAGAGACACAGGGCTTTGCTCCTGCTACCACTGCAAGCAAATTGGGTTGCCAGCTGGTACCCCAGTTCTGGAGGGGCACTGAGACATCCCAGGACTTTGCTTGCTGCTACAAGTAGATTGGACCACATTTTGGGGCTGTAGTTATGGAGCAAGGCTTAGATCTCCTCACTAGGCCTGTGTCTGGCTTCATCTTTCCCAGTCGTTTGTGCGTGCATGCGTGCATGTGTGCCTCTGCATGTGTGTGTGCGTGCCTGTGTGTATGTGTGTGTATGACTGTTGGTTTTAGATTGCATTCCTCTTTGGCATCCAATCTAGGAGTATACAGGAGATAAAAAGAAAACTGAGGAATCTCACCATATCCTGAAGTTCCTGGCCAGTCTGTCTTCTTCTGTCTTGCTTTCAGGGTCCTTTTATCATTGCTTATTGAATAATTTCTAGGGTATAGAGTTGCATTTGAAGGAGAGGAACAGGGAAAAGTGAATCGATGTCATTTTGTTACAGAATCAGAAGCCCCTAGTGTAGTTTTAAATTACATTTCTTTTAGTGTGAGTGAGGTTGAGCACCTTTTGATAACTTTTTAAACCATTTTAATTCCTTTTTCTGTATTTCATTTTCTGTGAACTGTTAATATCATTTGCTTAATTTTATATTGGCCTGGGGGTCTTTGATGTATTGATTTGTAAGAGCTGTTTTCATATTCACGAGGAATTGCAGATACTTCCCCTTTTTATCTCAGTTTATCTTTTGACTTTGACTTTGTTTATGGTATGTTTTTTGCCTTGCAGTTTTCGTTTTTGTTTCTTCTTTGAGACAAAGCCTCACTCTGTTGCCCAGGCTGGAGTGCAGTGGCATGGCCATGGCTCACTGCAGCCTCAACCTCCTAGGTCCAAGTGATCTTCCTGACCCAGCTTCCTGAGTAGCTGGTACCCCAGCTGTGTGCCACCACACCCAGGTAATTTTTAAATTTTTTGTAGAGACAGGATCTCTCTATGTTGCTTAGATTGGCCTTGAACCCCCAGGCTCAAGCAATCCTGGGATTAAAGTTGTGAGCCACCATGCCTGGCCTATTTTTTTTTAAATGCAGTTAAATATATCAGCCTCTTCCATAGCTTCTGGGTTTTGTATCATTCTTAGAATGTCCTCCCCATTTGAAAATTTTCTTTTTAAAATCTTCATTTTTTTCTTCTACTACTTTTATGATTTCATTTTTTATTTTTAAATCTTTGGCTTATCTGGAATTCATTTCGATGCAAGTTTGGGTTAGTGTATTCAGTTGTCCCAAATCATTTATTGAATAATCCATCATTTCCTCACTGCTTTGGAATGCTAACTCTTGTTTTTTTTTTTTTTTAAATTTTAAATTGTGGTTACAAACACAACATAAAATTTACCATCTTAACCATTTTTATGTGTACAATTCAGTAGTGTTAAGTGTATTCACATTGCTGTGCAACAGATTCCTAGAGCTCTTTCATCTTGCAGAACTGAAACTCTATACCCATTAAACAACAACTCTCCATTGAAATGTTACAGTTTTATCATAAACCAATTTCCCATCTTCTTTATTCTTCCTGGACCACTGTCACAGCTTTCTAGCATCACCATAATTCCAATTTGTCATGCACACTATTGCCTGATTAATTTTCCTCATGCAAGCTCTGACCACAACTCTTCTTCATTTAAAACCTTCAGAGGCCCTCTCTGACACTGCAATTGAGATTAAACCCCCATTATTCCCTTTCATAGTGCCCTGTACCTTTTTTTCCTATCGCTTTTCATGATTTGTAATTTAAATTATCTGCATGATTACTTGACTACTGGCTATCTCCTTGCTAAACTTGAAGTTTCATGAGAGCAAAGACAATGTGCTCACCACATATTCCCAGTGCTTAGCATTGTTCCTGGCACATAGTAGGTGCTCAATCCTTACTCATGGAATAAGAGATTGTCCCTCACCTGCAAAATAAAGTATTAACAACTGCAGGATCTGATTCCACCCTATCTCCTGTCAGTTCTCTGTCCTTTGAGGAAGTCAAGCTGCGAGACTTCCCTGAGAAAGCCTTGCGCTTTCTAAAATTTTGTTCTCATTTATATGAAGCCCTGATTTTATCTTTTTATTTCTGCTCCAATTGCCCCCTCAGCCTGGAGGCCATTACATCCCCTCAAGCCCCCACCAGCATTGCTGCCTTATGAAAATACAATTCATCCGTCAAGGCTATGGCTATCTCCACCACTGAGTGATGAGTTTCTCAGAGCAGGAACCGGATTCTCCCTAGTTTGTCCCTAGGGAGCAGCACTGCTTCTGGGCTCTACGAGATACTCTTGGCTACACATTTGTTCTGAGCAGCAAGCTGCTTGAGGGTAGACAGTGTTCTTTACTTGTGTGCATCTGGATACCTTGCCTCCTAGCCCCCAGGGCCTATCCCAGGCCAGGACTTGGAGTTGGCTTCAGGAATCTTCTAGTATCCTAATGAATGAATGTGTCTGCTTGTGCCATTAGAGGTCTGAACATGACCTCTATGACAAGGACTGAGACTTGTCTGCCTTTTCTCCACTGTGCCTTGTGGAGCTTCCTTACTCCCTCTTCTCTCGCAATAAACAATTACTGACCCCTGCCCTCCTCATCTGCCCCTGTGCAGGGCCTTGGCTTTTCCTTCAGTATGTCCCATGCCTTCTCCCTCCAAGTTGTCTGGAGAGGACGCTGCTCAGTTGGCCACATTTCTGGCCACCGGCCCCAGGAGGCAGGGTTGCCATGCCAAAGTTCCTGCTCTCCCTCCTAATTCAGAAGCGCCTTCTGTAGGTTTGATGGGTAATTTTATATGTCAATTCGACTGGGATAAATATATTGATTGCTGGTCAAATATTATTTCTGTATGTGTCTGAGAGGGTGTTTCCAGAAGAGATGAGCAGATGAATGGGTAGACTGAGGATAGAAGATTGCCCTCAGCAATGTGGGTAGGCATCATCTGATCTGTTGAGGGCCCAAGTAGAACACAAAGACAGAAGAAGAGTGAATTTGTTTCTGTCTAATCTGGGACATTATCTTCTGTTGCTGTTGTACCTCTGCGTGCCTGTTTCTCAAGACTTCAGACTCAGACCAAGGCTTACACTATCACTATCCTCCACCTTTTCAGGCTTTCAGCCTCCGACGAATTACAGCACTGGCTTGCCTCGTTCTTCAGCTTGCAGGCAGCAGGCTGTGGGACTTCTTGGCCTCCATAATTTTGTGAACCAACTCATATATATCTGCAGATCTCTGTTCTATTTGTTCTGTTTCTTTGGAGACTTTGATTAATCTACTAAAGATGCTCAGACCGTTCCCCACCACCACCTGCCTCCCAGCCGCACTCCTGTCACCCCCATGATTCCAAAACAGCACATCCTGTCCTGAAGGCACTGGCCCCTGGCTCAAGCTTCTCTCCACTGAAGAGCTACTGCCATCCTGGGAGATCCAGAGCTTATACTCAGAGATCAGGGGTGGCAAGCTGAGGACCAGGCACTGCACGCAGCCTGCTGACCTATTTAGTTTGGCCAGAATTGTGTTTTTTTGAAGTCCTCAGCAAGGGAGAGACCCCAGGACCCTCCAGCCTTTCAGTGTTTGGCTCCTTCCACATCCTGTCATTCTGCTTCAGCCCCTATGCCTGTGTCTGCACTGCCCTTGTGTTGCTAGGAGCTGTGCAGATTCTAAGAACCTTCTTCCCCTCCCTTCCTAGCTTCCCCAGTCTTGCCCATGTGCAATAGATAGATAGGGCCAAAGAAGGATCCTATGACCTGGGAGCTCAGGTCCCTCCTTCCCCTCCCTTCCTAGCTCCCCCAATCCAGTTCCTGTGTTCTCCTCACAGACCCCAGGCCTTCGAGCCTGCTCTGCTCTCCCCACCTTCTTCCAGGCTTCCTTTCTTCCCTGTTTTCCCACCCCTGCCTCATCAGCCCCCTCAAAACCTCATGTCTCCCTGTTCCCAGCCTTAGTGAATCTGACCATCCACCTTTATTGAAATCATCTTAAAAACGGGATGTTAAAAATTGGTTAATTATTTGTTTTCCTACAAACCTCCAGAGATTCTTCCAGAGCCACAGGACTGCTGGCACGAAGGTGAAGGCGTGTTTCCTGATGGCCCTATGGACTCTGCCTTTTGTGAACTTCTCCAGCCTCATCAGTTCCCGTCCCCTTCACCAGCCCTGTGACAGCCTGCATGCTGAACTCCTGGTTTTCAGCCACTGTCGCCCCTCTCATGCACCTTCACCTGTGTAAAAGCTGTTCCCCTCACTTATTCTTCCCTTGGCTGATTCAGGTCTTATTTCAAAAGCCAACTCTTTCTATGGGTGCATATACCTTTATGTAAGGACAGAGAGCAAGGCCAGCAAGGATGCACCACAGATAGTCAGTTGCTACCTCTGTGGAGAACCGGAGGCAATGAGGATTGAGGTAGAGATTTGGTCAAAGGGTACTTCAGCCTTATCTGCAAAGCTTCTGCTTCTTACAAGAAGATTGGATCATGTATTTATTACGTGTGAAATATGAAAACAAACAAACCAGTTCAATACAAGAAGCCTTCTCTAGACTTTCCAGGCAGATGGAGCTGTTTCCTTTTCTGAGATCAAATAGCACCTTCCTCCTGTGTTCTAGGAAATGCTATTTTATTATAATTTGTTTGTGCTTGTCTTTCCTTCTGAGATGGGGAACTCCCTCAAAGGTAAACTTCATTTAATTCATGCTCCCAGTGTCTAGCAAAGTGCCTGGCCTAGAGCAGGTGCTCAGGGAGTGCCAAATCCAACAAACGCCCCTGCTAGCACACTCTTTTGAAAGTGCTTGCTAGGGGGCAGGCCTGATGCTAGTCCTGAAAGGCTGATTAGAGTCATTTCCAGCGTTCAAGGAAGAAGGCTGTCTGGGAGTGTGAAACGTGGACAGAGTGTTCAGGACATTGAGTTGTGTCAACACGAGGACAAGACTTTATCAGAGTATCACAAGGCCAGGATCCAGTGCAGTGCCAGTGCCTTGTCACTTGACACGCTTCTGAAGCCATTGCTTCCTCAGCAGTCAATCGAGAGGGAAGGGATAGATCACTGAATGTTGAACTTGTCAAGCCTAGTCCTGATCTGTATCTCTAAGATGGAAAGGCCAGCTCGAACAACTGGGTGGGTCAGGAAGGTAGGAGTTAGGGACACTCAAGACCAGCTCAGAGTGTCCCAGGCTGGGAGGTCTGAGCAGCTTTGTGAGGGGCCTAGAGAAGAAGGCACCCTGAATCACAGTTTAATGATGGGAGTCTGTTGCTTTTGCAATTTTCCAGAGTTATCTGATCTCCCAGATCACAGGATCCTTCTTCGGCCCTATCCGCCTATTGCACATGGGCAGGAGGGCAAAGGAATGGCCTTAATGGGTCAATTGGATTGAAGCTAGATAGTGAGTGGGGGTGGCTTTTAGAGTTGGTGAAGTGTGTGCCATGTGGCCAGGGATGTGCCTTTAGACTTGGATGTGCATGTGGCAAGGAGGCTGCACAAGGGTCTGATCAGTCTCTCTTCGAATAATGCCCCCAACCAGCCCCTGTATGCCATGGTGTTCCTGGAGTCTTAGGTCAATGAGATCAGGTACCCCCGAGGAGACAGCCACAGTGGTGCTGGCAGCAGGAATTCAGTGAACAGCCCCTTTCTCTCTACCTTCTCCTCCCATCCCATCCAGCTCCTTCCCAGCTAGCCACCCACAACCCCACCATGAGCCTCAGGATTGCTAAAGGGACATCAGACCATACTACACATCATTAGATCTCAATGAAGAACACCTCTAGTTGGCTTGTCTCTTTGTAAGTAAGTTTATTTTTATTTACAACAGAATTGGTGGCTTTATTCCTCCACCTTTAGGGACATTTGGGATCAGCAGCTAGATGGAAAGTCCGAAGTGAAGTCAAACTCATTCTGCCCCAGCCACAGCTCTGGAAGCTCATTGGCTCGGTCCAACCCCAGTTCCACCACCAGCGACATCAGCACCTCCTCATCCACTGGGTCCGAATCGATGATAGCAGGGCTCTGGGCACCGGCAGAAGGAGAGAGTGATCCCGCCCCTCCCGCCGCCTGAGCCCCCAAGTCCCAGTTTTGCAGGGGCCCTGCCTCCCCGGGTTGGCCCGGAGTGGCGGCAGCCATCCCATGATACTGGCTATTAAGTTTCTGCAGCTGCATACTGGCCAGCAGGTGAGGGGCAGGGTTCAGGTTGAAGGATGGGGGTTTAGCGGGAGGGGTGGCAGGAGGAGAGCCTACTGGCGATCCTGAGGGATTAGTGGGAGCCCCACTGGCCTTGCTTCCATTTGAGGCTACCCCAGGGTAGTGCAGAATGGCCACCGCTTTGCGATCTTTCACCGCAAGGTTAGAGTAGGCCATGGCGCTCATCTCTTGGTTGGCATCCTAGAAGACAGAGAAAAGCACACCACAGTAACCCTACTCCTGGCTTGTCCTTCACCATTCAGCAGACTTAGAAGGCTCCTACCTGCACTTCATTTGGGGCTAGAGGTGGAGAAGTAGCAAGAGGACCCCCTTGAAAATTAGGCTCCCAGCTCAAGCATGCTTTGGCTGCCATGGCTCTGAGTACTGAGGACAGACCCCAGTTCTAGTCCTGGAGCACCTGACATCATAAGTGGGTTCACTGCTTTCAGCTCCTTCACCATAGCCTCCACCTCACCATCCTAAAAATGGCACCTCTTGTCCATCTTCTCAGCCTCACTTTACTCTCTTCAACAGAGTGGTTTTGCTCCAGTTCGATTTCTCTGCTCCCCTCCCTGCCATCTTTCAACACCCCTAGTGGATACAATCCAACCACATTTAGGCAGAAGCTGTTCTCATTCTCCCCAGAGACAGCCCTGTTGTCTCCTCTCTGCTCAAGGACACTGGGTAACACACCTAGGAGGGCCTAGTCCATGACCCCAGAAAATTTGTCTTTCCCTGCCTCATCTGTAAAATGGCAAAAATTACCTCCTTCGCAGGTGAGGTGCCACCCTTGACATCAAGTGCAGGCCTCGAAGTTGTTGGCATTTCAGAGTCTTGGCAGAAGTTGGATAAATTGTCAGAAGATGATGCTGCCAGCTGGAGCTCTTGTGCTGCAAGTGAGGAAGAAGCGGTGGTAAGGGCAAAAGGCTTCATTGACGAACAAAGTACTAGCAAAGCCCGAAGCAGGGCAATGCCATGCAGCTACGAGGCAAGGATGGTGACCGGGTTAGAGCCAAGACTGGAGGTCACCTGAGCACAGGGAAGATACCAAGCTGGAACTTCTGCCTGAGGTAGGAAAGGTGCTGGATTTGGCCAGGTGCCCAGGCAGCCACCTACCCATATCACCAAGATGGTTCACACTGCTTCCTCATGTGAGGGACTTCACAGTCCCAAGTTGTAGTGTGGGAGTGAGGGTGGCACTATTACTGGTTTGGAGGACAGAAATGTCCTTGAGTAAGCAACATATTGTCTCAATGGGCTACTAGCATCCGGGCTGGAGAGTTGGGGCCTCCACTGGGACTGGGAGAATGTGGGAAGAAGTCAGAGCAAGGAAGATCTAGAAAGCTAGAGGTTGCAGTACAGGGAAGGAACAAGTCCCCAGTGCAAATGTCATGAAGCTCCAAAGCATAGCCTTGGGCATGCCTGTGAGAAGCCAGGCTGATCAGGGTGGTCTGGGGGCTCTGAGGCAGCTGGAGCCAGAGAGAAGCTAGGAATGTCTCACTTTCCTCCATGTCTCAAGCCCAGTCCAAGACAGCCCCAGCATTGGGCTTTCCTAGGATGCCTGAGCCCGGCCATTCCCATCTATAGTGACAAGTGAGGCATGGAAATTCAATGGCTTTTTAGTCAAGTAGCAGCAGTTCTGGGAGCAGGATCTAGCACCCCTATGCCCACATGCCACATCTGACCACTGGCTAAGTAATCATACCTAGCTGGATTCAAATGGCATCTAAAGAAGTGATTCCCTGGCTCAAGTGCCAAAGGATAAGGGAATGAGAGCAAAAGAATACCCCCAAACCAGAAAATAAACAAACCTCTGAAAATCTCAACTTATTTTCCTAGACACTTGTTTACAAATAAGAAAAGATGTTCCATAGCCAGGCACAGTAGCACCCTCCTGTAGTCACCCTCACTCAGGAAGCTGAAGTGGGAGGATCACTTGAGCCCCGGAGTTTGATACTAGCCTGGGCAACACAGTGGGGCTCTCTCTCTCTTTGTTTTTTAAAGCTCCATATATTCTACCCTTCACGATCACTTAGAGATGTGGAATTTCCTATTTATAAATACCTCTTGGTTCAAAGAATCTTGAGGACCTTAGAAAGACTCTCTAATCTTCCCAAGGAGGCTAGAATTCTCCATGACACTCTCCACCTCCCAGTGGTTATTAAGAATCTGCTCAGACACTTCTAGAAAGTGGCCACTTACTATCTCTCCGTATCATCTTTGCATTGCTTACTTAGGTGGATGGGGGGCGGAGGGAGAAAAAAATAGAGAAACGGGCAAACATTT
This sequence comes from Plecturocebus donacophilus, assembly GCA_004027715.1. Taxonomy (NCBI): domain Eukaryota; kingdom Metazoa; phylum Chordata; class Mammalia; order Primates; family Pitheciidae; genus Plecturocebus; species Plecturocebus donacophilus. The sequence continues at coordinate 19,951 of PVKP010006235.1, forward strand.
TTTTAAAACATGAGGAAAATATATCAGATGCTGGGTCCCACGTCATTGCTTGATTGAAGCCCTGCTCCTTCTCTGAGGCAACCTTAGAAAAATATTTCAAAAGCGAGTGATCACCAGACAAGAAGTCTAACACATGTCGTCTTCAAGAGCCCTAGTACCATCAGCATCAGGCAATTTTCCTGTCCTAAGAAAAATGTCTGGGGGCCTCGTCCATCTTTTACCGATCCTATCCAGCCTTTTCTCTCCTTTATGCTGCCTGGTATCCGAATGCACAAAAAGAATAAAAAATAACAGGAGTAGCAGCAACAACAGCAAAACCAAAAGAGAAACATTAGGAAAAGAAAAAGAACGAGCAAAAACTATGTCTATTCTGCTATCAGTTCGTGAGGGAAGACCATTTTACCGCATCTCCCCCTTCAGGCTGGAAGCTTCCCCAGAAGAGACCCTGTGTCCATTCAGATCTTTAGCCTTCCATTACTGACCCACCACCCACCCTAACCCCCAGCTTGAATCTGTGCTTCATAGGCGCTCAGTAAGTTGTTGAATGCGTCTGAAGAGGCAATCGCATTTCAATCGGCATCCCTGGCTCTGCTTCCCCGGTTTTCTGTCTTCCTTCACCAACCTCTAGTCCGTTCGAGGGCAAAACTTGGCAACGTGGAAACGTCCCAGCCCGCTCTCCAAGCCGGGAGCTGACCACTGCGAAACGGGCTGCGAGAGGCGGCTGGGAAACCTAGAGCAACAAGTGCCTCCCCGCTGGCTGGTGCCTCGCGGCCCCCTGGCCACCAGTTCCCAGTCCCGCCGCCCGCTCTTCGCTTCAGGCGTTCCCTTGGGCAGGCAGCCCCCTCCCGCCTAGACAGGGGTGGGAAGGGGAGAGGAAAACCAGAAGGGAGAGGCAGGTGGGGGCCTCATCTTTAACCTGTTGGGGGACCAAAAGTTAAAATGGCACCAACCGGATGGTTCCATCTCGATTGCTATATTCTCACTCAGAAGGAGAAATTTAAAAATCCAAACAGCACTGCGGCTTGGCTTGGACGCGTTCTAACCAGACCAGTCAGTTTCGCCACCTGAAAACTAAAGGCCGGTTGTTTGCGGACAGCTCGGCCGCCCTCCTCGCCGCATCCCAGATGGAACTGCGGAACCGGGGGCAGCCGGGAGCATCCCTGCAGGGCGGGCGCGAGCACCCAGGCCATCGGGGCACTGAGCGTCCGTTCCCGCAAGTGCTGGATCAGGAACTGATCGAACAGACAGGATGGACAGGCGGGAAAGGGCGCGGGGTGTCGGCCTCGGCAAGTCCGGGGGCCCGCTGCGTTTCCACGAGCGGGGGCGCACTCCCGCGCCTCATCAACACTTACTGAGCGCCTGCTGAGCATCCGACGCGGCCGCAGGCTGAGCCTACTCGCTAGCCAAGCCGCCTGCGGTCCGTGCTAAAAACCCCGCTACGAAGAGTGAGAGAAGCTCGGAGAGGTGCAGTAACTTGCCCAAGGTCACAGCGCTAGAAAGTGGCGGAGCCGGGATTCGCAGCCAGGTCTCTCTGACTCCAAGTCCGGAGCTCTGCGAGGCAGGGACTCGGCGCGCGGCTCGGCTGCCCGCGTTTATAGGGAGAGGGGTGTGCGCGTGGGTGTGTGTGTGTGGGCGTGTGTCGGGGGAGGGGAGAGCTGAGGTCGACTGGGCAGCAGAGGCAAGTTGCCCAAATTCGCTAACTTCCATCCCGCAATTAACGCTGGACTCGGCCCGAAAAGCCCGTTTTGCCTCCATTCCCCGAAGGAAACCTGAGCTTTGTGCAGCTCCGGAGCCGGAGCTTCCAGATGCGGTCCGGGCGATTAGTAAAGTCGGTGGAAGCCAAGCTGGAGAAAGCGCGGGCGCGGGGAGAAAAGGTTTTGCCGTCTCCCCGAGAGAAGCGGGCGCCTGGCCCGGCTGGCCGGCAGGCGGGCGCGCTGGCGAGCGAACCGGCGCGCTGGCTGGCGGGCGGCAGCGGCGGCGGCCCGTCGCCCCCAGCAGAGCAGCTTTCCAACAGAAAACAAGTCTCCCCAGAACCCTCCGGCCCGCCTGGCGGCTGCCCGCTCCCCACACAGCTCCCCACACCCGCTACTCGGGAGTCCTCGGCCCCGCCGCCCAGCCCGGCGCCCAGCCCGGCGGCCCGGCTTACCTCTGCGAAGCCGCCTGGCCTGGGAGAGGGAAGCGCGGAGCTCGGGGAGCCGCAGGAGAGGCGGCGGAGCCCCTAGCCCCTGGCAAGCACGCCGCCGCCGCGAGCCGGTAGCGCTCAGCGCCCGCGGCCGCGCCGGTGGCCACCCGACCCCGGGGCGCCTGGGAAAAGCCCGCACCGCGCCGCGCCGCGCCGCCGCTGCACCGCACAGTGCCGCGCCAAGCAGCTCCGGCCTTAGCCGGTGCCCTCCCGCCCGCCCGCCCGCGGCTTCGGCGCCGGACTCCGGGGCGGTGGCGGTGGCGGCCACCGCGCTCCCTTCCCGGCGCTGGGGACCCGGCTCTCAAGCCCCCATTGCAGCCCGGAGAGCCCTGACGCACACGCACACGGCAGCAGACTGGCCTTGGCTAGGAATCCCAAGAAGGACAGACCCTTTTTTTCCCTTTTTTTTTCTCCCCCCAATTTCCACGTCTTTATAACCGGCTTAGGGCATTATTAGCACATGTCCTGGCTCTTGGGCGAGTTGGTGGCAAAATCTGAACTGGATACTCACGGAGGGCCCGCGCGGGTGTTGTGCAGTCCTCTTCTTTCTCTGTCCTCACCGGGAACTGCCCCTCGCCGGCGAGCTACAGGAGGGCGGCCGGGCAGAGCGAGCTTCCTCTCGGCAGCTCAGCGGTGCCCTTTCTGCAGCTGTGCCGCCGGGAACATTTTTATAGCAGCGGCTGGCGTGTGTGGCCCTTTAAAGGCGCTCGAGCTGGTGCAGTCACCACGGATCCTGTGAAAGCGAAGGGCCGGCTGGGGAACGGAGTCCACGCGGCCCCGCGGGTCCTGCAGCCCTGTGGACCGGCCACGGCTCCCGGGTTGGGGCTGGGGAGTCCAGGCTGTGGGCACCCCTCGCCCAGAGCCCTGGCCGGTGCCCGGCTTCTAAAGCTGTCGGGGGCCAGGGCCCGGGACACCGGCTCTCCCCACCGACCTGCGTGGACTTGCCCAATAAATTCCACGTAGTAATTTCACTGAGGCAAAGGAGAGCAGTTAGAGTCTGTTTTCTGACCTAAATCTAGCGGGGAGCCAAAGCGGGCTTCAGGGGTTTTGGGATACAGCTGTGGGCTCAAGGAGTGACCTGGAATAGAGGTCTAAGGCACACGGGACGGGGCATGGTCATTAGTTTTCTGCGGTGCTTTCTTGGAGCCTGTGTGCCTTTTGGTGGGGAGGGGGCTGTACTATCTCATTCGTTTAACAGCTGAGGCTGGGGGTTCCTTTTCCTCTTAAAGTTGCCAGATTCTGCGCAGAGTCGCATGGAGGGCCTATATGGCAGTGGTGGCTCTCCTCGAAGTCCTGAGCTGGGGTTGGGTTGGAGGGTTTCTGTTCTGTGGTCATCCAGGGCAGGAAGCTGGCAAGATGCGACGCGGAGAAATGCTAGCTGTCCCGGATCGTGGGGCCAGGTGCAGCTCACCAGGCTCGCTGAAAAACCAACAGCCGGCAACAGGGTACGAAGAGCTTGCCCCAGAGTTCGCGGAGATTCCTTCTGCCTTCCTACGATGCCAGGTTGTTTTATTATGATTATATAATATTCGCGTCTAGCAAGAATAACATTTTGCATTTGGAGTTTGTCTTCCTTGGGTAGAGATGTTGTCTTACAAATCCTTACTGGAAAGAGGTCTGGGTCTTCTCCCTCATCTCAATTCGTGTTCTCTGTGGCCAAGAAATTCCCATCTTACCTCTTACGGGAAGGTCATCAGGATTACCTCTCTGTTACCGCCCCCTCGCCACCGCTGCACTTTTTCTGCTGCCTTTCAGCAACAACTACTTAGTTTACACTGTTTATAAAACCTGCTCTTTAAGAAAAGGTCCTGAGGTTAAAACAAAGGCGGGCGTGGGGGGGTGAGGGAATGTCACGAAATCATTTTCCCTATGTATGTGTTTTGTCTTCTTACTTGGATTTGAAGACCTGTAGGTCTCTTTTTCTTTTCTTTTTCATTTCTTATTAGCGCCAAGTGCCCTGCATTTGCTCTTCTAACAAAGTTCTGTTTGTTGACGGACTGACCGGCTTGCAGACACAAAGATGGGAAGCAAACGGAGAGACGGATCAAGGCCCTTCCTCGGCATGTGGAGGAAGCTTAGACGAGTGCCTTGGTCGCTAGGTAAACCCATTCCCCAGCCCCTAAAGCTGCCTTGCACGGCCCCAGTCTTTTCACCTACCCTGTCCCAACACAAACCCCGGTAGCAGCCACACCACGCACATCTTCGCTGCACTTTCTCACTTTGCTTGCAAGATTGTGGGCCCTGCCTAGTCTCCCTCTGATAAAAGACGGGACCTGTTGGCTCCCTAAAGCCTTACTGCAAACCTCGTGTGAAATACACCCTCAAGTCCTCTTGGTGTTTGCCTGGGATGAAAAAAAAAATGTTTCTGAGAAAACTAAGTGGTGGAGGATGAGCGACTCTAGCTTTTCGAATAGCGCGTTCGTATTTTGAACCACTGACCCACCCTCCGGGTCAGTCCTGGCTTGGCTCCGGAGTGGGTCTGGCAACAGCGGAGCGTCTCCGCTGCAGGCTCCGGATCCGGGAGGTGTGGATCCGCCCTCCATCTATTGGATGGTTCCCAGGCCAATTGTTAGAAAGAGGCATGTGTTCATCTCGGCTTCTGGAGTGTCTCCGGAGCAGTTGCTCAACAGCCAGCCCCCTCCCCCATCCGGACCATTGAAGGGCAGAAAAAGGAGCGCCCTCCGCCACATTTCTCAGTGCCCACTTGCCAGTAAGGGCCTCCCCACTGGTGACTTCCTGTCATCTCCACTGCTCACCTCCTGGGGAATAGGAAAGAGAGAGGCTTCAAGCACTCAGCTTTGGAGCACAAAAGCCACCCCTTTGCTTTTTGGGGAGATGGGAGACGTGGTTGGTTCAAGAGGCTGAGAGGGAGCAAAGGAGACATTTGCATTTCGCGGCAAAAATGCTCTGATCACTGACTTACCCGTCGGCTCCAAGAGAGCTCAGAGCTCTCCGCTGAACTCTTATCTTCAACTCAGCAACTAGACCGCGAGCTTGCGAAGCGGGGAGAGGACAGGGATGGTCACCCACCGAGAACCTCTGTGCTCCAGCACTGGGCCTGACATGTTCCCCATCCATCATGTCCTTTAATGCCCAGTACAGCCCTTTGAGGTAGGGTTTACCAAAGATGAAACAGAGCCTCCGGGTATTGCCCAAATTCACATAGCCACGTGGCTGGGGGTTTGAATCCGGGTCCGTCTGGCTGCAAAGTTTTTACCCTCAGCCCTAATTCCCACTGCCTGGGAGGGTAAGGAGGCTGTCTAGAGTGCAGGTTCAGGGGTCAGTCGGCCTGGGTTTAAATTCCTACTTTGCCATTTGTTAGCGGTGAGGCCTTAGACCACTGGCTTCATGCTTTGGGCTTCAGTTTTCCCATCTGTTAAATGGGGATAACAATGGTACCTACTTTGTGCGAGTTGCTTAGCCTGGTTGGTGCCCTCAGTGTAGTAAATGGCCAATAAATGCTGTTATTGTACTGGGCCTTCTGATGATTTTCCTTTTGCCTCTCATCCCTGCCTCAGTTCATACACTTGAGGTTCAGTAATACTTGCTGACTGATTAATTTAAAAACCAGACTGAGAGAGGATGAAGGAGGTCTATAAACTCAGGAAGGAGAGAGAGAGAGAGAAAAAAAAATGCCAATTTCTTCTTAAAATCCCACCCTCCAGAATCAAGGACTGCCTGAAGCCATATGACAGGAGTAAATTTGGGACCAAAAAAAAGGTGACCACTTTTTACAGGTCAGCCTATAAACTTACAGAGTGGTCTCCAGAAACATATACTCAGTATGTGTGTAGAAAAAAACTTAAAAAGCGACTGGGCACGGTGGCTCACGCCTGTAATCCCAGCACTTTGGGAGGCCGAGGCAGGCGGATCACGAGGTCAGGAGATCCTGGCCAACATGGTGAAACCCCGTTTCTATTAAAAAAAAATACAAAAATTAGCCTGGCGTGGTGGCATGTGCCTGGGGTCCAGCCACTGGGGAGGCTGAGGCAGGAGAGTTGCTTGAACCCGGGAGGTGAAGGTTGCAGTGAGCCAAGATAGTGCCGCTGCACTCCAGTGTGGCGACAGAATGAGACTCCATCACACACACACACACACACACACACACACACACACAAGAAAAAAAAACTTAAAAAGCACAAGTTTTTATTCAAGAATATTTACAGCAGAATTGTTTAAAATAGTGAAAAATGAAGCTGAACCTAAATGTCTATGTGAGTGTCCCTTGGTACCTTGACACTAAAAAAAAAAACAAAAAAACCAAAAATCTGATTTTGAAAACTCTTATTCATAGGAAACTATTCATAACAAAATATGAAATTAAAAAATGCTGAGTACAAAGTTGCATAAATATGATGCCAAGCTGCAAAGGGCACAAAGGGAACAAAATTAAATACTCACTATGTTTCCAATTGTGTATGAATATGTACAGAAAGCAATGGTCAGGCAAATACCAAAATGATAACAGTGCCAGCAGAGTGGTAGGATTATGAGTGATTTTTTTCTGTTTTCCCCATATTACGCAATATTATTCTTATAAGTAAATATGAATTTTTTCTTCTTTTTTCTTTACTACCAGTTTAGCCCTTTGAAGGAGTAAATGTGAGTTTATAGTTAATACACATCATAAACATTGTATTCCCACTTTTGTTAAAATATATGTGCATAGAAAAAATATCCATAATCTCACCACTCAATTATAATCACTGTTAACACCAAAAACTGTTAACAGTGATTATAATTGAGTGGTGGGATTATGGATAATATTTTTCTTTTGCTTTTCTTTATTTTTCTGCAATATGATTATATTACTTTCTTACAATTAAAACATCTTCATAATTTGAAAAGTGCATAATCAGTAAGATCCCACTTGGGTTAAGAGTATGAATGTAAATTGAAAAAATGAGAAAGAAGTATACTAAAATATTAACAGTTTTTATATTAGGTGGTAAGGAATTATGGGTAATTTCCTATTTTCTGTAATCTGCTTTTATTATCTTTATAATTAAAATAAAATGTACCTAAAAATAACATATACAATATGATCCCACTTTTGTCAAAAACCAGTATGTATATAGAAAAAGATAATAAACTACTCCAAAATGTGGTAGTCTCTGGGTGGTGAGGTTATGAGTGATTTTTGTTTTCTCCTTCATATGTGATTTCTTCGTATTCCAAATGTTCTACAATCATCATGTATTTTTAGTTGTGAAAAAAGTATAAGGCACTTTGGTACTGAAGTTTTTATGGAAAAAAGAGCATGTCTGGGATTTGCTTTAAAACATTGCAGTTGGGGGTAGGGGGAAGTGGATGAGGGATATAGATTAAATAAGATAATAATTGTTGAAGATGGCTTCATTATAATGTGTTTGTTTTGTTTTGTTTGAGACAGGGTCTCACTCTGGCACCCAGGCTGGAGTGCAATGGCGTGATCTTGGCTCACTGCAACCTCCACTTCCTCGACTCAAGCGATTCTCCCACCTCAGCCTCCAGAGTAGCTGGGACTACAGATGCGTGCCACCATGCCCAGCTAATTTTTTGTATTTTTTCATTTTTTTTCTAGAGATGGGGTTTTGTCATGTTGCTCTGATCTCGAACTCCTGAGCTCAAGTGATCTGCTTGGCTTGGCCTCCCAAAGTGCTGGAATTACAAGCGTGAGCCACCACATCTGGCCTATATTGTGTTCTTTACTCATGTATATGTTTTAAAGTTTCCATAATAAATCTTTTTTGCAACCATTTTTCACATACATTATCTCTTTTAATCTTATGCTACCCCTGTGTGGTCAGTTATCTCCATTTTATAGAAAACTGACATTCAAAGAGGTGAAGTCACTTGCCCTGTAACACAACTGGGAGGCAAGAATGGGTCTCCATACTCCAGTTGCAATTCCAAGAGCCCAGGGCTCTTCTACATATCCCAGTTGCTGCTTCTCTTTAAAATAATTAAAAATAATCAACATTTTGTCTGATTATAAATGTAATTGTTCACTGCACAGAATTTACAAATAACAGAAAAGCACTAGGAGGAAAGCATAATAATCAACCCAACTGCATCCTAGTTAACCCTCTGGTGTCTGGCTGAGCAGACTTCATCTCAGTTCCCTCTTACTTCAGAGATATTATGTGCTGCAAACATCTTCTCAGTAAGAGTACTTAGTCTTTCCTGATGGGCTATCGAGTGAAGCTGCAACTCTTTGGGGCCCCTGTCATGTGTGGGGTCCAGGGAGATGGTGGGTCCTAACTGTCCCCACCTGCCCACCCCCTTCCCCCCTGCATTATTTCCCAGTGTCCCCTTTAGATACTTCAGCCTGGACCACAGTTCTCCTTTCCTATATCTCTCCTTTCCTGATACAGTCGTAAGGAATAGAAATCCATTAGGGGAAGTCCTGGTAGCCCTTTTTTCCTCTTGCTGCATGTGGAGACTCTGCCCAGAAGCCCCCTTAAGTTCCTGGGAGTCTGCAACCACTCTGAGTATGCCTGTGCCTCCATTTCCCCATCTGGAAGATGCTAGTGAGAATAGCAGACGGGTTGGCCTCTGCCAGGGAGTGATGAGCTAACGTCTGTAGCGCTTTCCAGCCCCTCGAAGCAAGGTGCTGGAGCCTTCCCGGCTCTGCTCCTGCCCCTGCCAGCCTGAGTGAGCGCCTGGGCCTGGCCGCCCCACGTGGAGGGAGCGGCCGCATTCCTTTGACCCAGGCCAGCAGGCTTGGACAGGCACTCATTTTTGCTTCCATGTCTTAAAAAAAAGAAAGAAGAAGAAAAGAAGAGAAGATGAAGAAGGGGAACAAGATCAGTTACTAGGGGAATGGGCTTGGAGAAATAGAAAATTGAGAAGAGAGCAGAGCGATCACAGGGTATCCTCGGGCACCCCAATCAGCTTTGTAGATTCTAGCCCTGGTTTCCTGTTTACACATGGGGTGGAGGAAGTTTGGAAAGGGCCAAGAATTGGGTCTAGTTGAATTGATTCCCTACTTGATTTCCTGTTATTTACGCATAACGGAAAAACCAAAAATATACAGACAGCTCAGGCCACCCGGCCTCTTGAATCCTTAGGGGCCATCTTCACAGCTCTGCCCACTCCAGCCTTCAGGGATATCATTCCAGTGTATGCCCCTTCTCTGTGCCCCCTTCTAGCATTCAACTTCGTAAGAACCCTAGCTAGTCAACGCTGTCATCCCCATTTTAGGGAGAAGGGCACAGAGAGGCCCAGAGAGGGGAAACAAGCCCAAGATGGCACAATGGGTAAGTGGCAGAGCTGGGATTCACAGCCAGGTCTGACTCACTCCTGAGGCCAAACACCCACTAGGCTACTTGCTCCCCTGTTATCTGTGTCTACGCTTTCTTCTAGAATGGATGCTTCACCACACCCATTGCAGTAAATGGTCAACACATATGGCCAGAACTTGATGCGTGGCCCAGGTCTAGGGAGACGTCTTGAGGGAGGTTTCCAGTTGGGGCCCCGGGGCAGTAATCTCCAGGAATGAGGTGCAGGTGGGAGACGGCAGCAGCAAAGATGACTCTGAAAACTGTTACCCAGGGAGAAGCCCGGGGTTCAAAGGCAGGGAGGGAGAGAGGTGCTGGTGTAGAGGAGAAAGAGAAGCAGCAGTTGGGCCTGGCCCTGGGCTGTTCGGGTGTCAGCAGTGAGGCTGGAGGCCTTGGGAAGGTGTGAGGCTTGTGGGGGAAGAGAAACTCTGCTTTAAGCATGTTTAGTTTAAGCTGTTGGCAGAACATCCAAGTGGAAATAGCTCACACACAGCCAGGAATATAGGACTGGAAAGAAAGTGAGGTTGTGTCAAAAAGAGCAATCGGCAGGATGACTTTCGGCCAAACTGTGGAGAACTTTCCCCTGCCTCTCTCTGCGCCACAAACAGGGGCTTTCTCCTCAAGGGGCCTGGGGGATGCTGGCTTTTCACTGCAGCCATCCCTCTGTCCTCTCCAGCCCCTCCAGCGCAGCACAATCATGGACACGTGCTTCAGATCGCTAAAGGGCAGTGTGAGAGGATCTCCGTCCCTAAATGTCCCCATGCCAGGGAGTGACAGGGGCCTCATCTCACATTGCTAAATACATTTTGGCTAGGCCTCAAACATGCCAGGCCTTCCCTGGTTTCACTTTAGCTTCTAGAACACTAGCCTTTGGGGTCTTGTTTGCTCTCCTTTTTTAGCCACATGCCATTGTCAGGCCAGCACAGTGTCCCCCAGCTTACTTTATCCTTAAAAAGGTGAGACCACTTCAGTCTGGCCCTGCTCCCTGCAGCAACAGGCTGAAACTGTTTCCTTGGCCTAAGCCCTGAGAGATTTGGCAGCCCTTTGCCCTGAGTCTCATCTCCCTGCTAGGGGCACTTCCCTGGACTCCCCTTTCTTGGGGCCCAGCCCTCCTATCCTCCCAATCCCATCTCAGCTGAGGCCTCACACTTCCATTCATCCATGGATCCCACTTTGCCCTCAATCAGAGTCTCCACTGGCATGGAGAAGTCTCCCAGCTTGGACCAACGGCCTCTATTGCCTCTCTTGGCCCTTAAATTCCTGGCTGGGGGGCTGGCCTGGACAAACATGGCTGAGTGACCGTGGTCAGGAGTCACTTCGCATGCACTACCTGAGGGATTGGAAAGATTTAAACGGATCCTCACAGCCACAGAGACTTGTCCCCCAGGGACAAGATCAGAGCTGGAGATGGATTAAGGATCTGGGGTATCTCAGGGGATCAGGGTGCCAACTCTGCCGCCAGGCAAGCAGAGAGGACCACAGGCCTGGTTACCCAAGGTAGCACTTTCCTGCCTAGATGTAGGGAGAGTGCCTCAGCTAGCGCCTACAGTCTCCTAGTACTAAGTATAAAAAGGCGCCTCCTCTGGGAGGAGCAACTAGAACCAAGTGATGCTTCCTCTGGGCTTTGCACAACCCTCACCCCTGGCCCACGGCTTTGCAAGAGGAACACAAGCTGAATTTCAGGGCACAACCTACACAAACAGACTTTGAGACCTTGCAGAGAGATGAGTCTGGGTCAACACGTGGCTTTCTTAGGTTCCGCAGTGGCCTAGCACCCCTGAGTATACCACCTCAAGGGAGTATGCTTCCTACTAGCTCTGAATAATAACATCAGTGGGAATGGTCACTAAACACTTATTAGGTGACAGATCCTCTCTGTTCTTAGTGCTCCGGGCTTATTCTCTCATTAAATCCTCTAACAACCTCAGACATTAAGTCAGTACTATTATTACCTCATCCCTATTTTACTGAAAGCGAAATTAAAGCACAGATATATTAGGCAGCTTGACAAGGTTATACACCTTGTATGTTTTGGGCCGAGAATCTTAGCCAGGCTGACTGGCCCCAGAGCCTCTGCTGGTGACCACGGGGCCTCACTGTCCCCTAAGTAATGCCCATTGCCAGTAGGGACCTGCCCCTTCTAGTTCATAAAGGCCTTTCCCATCCACGAGCAAAGTCAATTATCACACACCTTCCTCACTCCTTGGAATGTTGTCACTGTTACTATCAGGTCTTCCCTGATCAGTTTTGTTTTTTTTTTTTGAGACAGAGTCTTGGTCGGTCGCCCAGGCTGGAGTACAGTGGTGCAATCTCGGCTCAATGCAACCTCTTCTTCCTGGGTTCCAGTGGTTCCCCTGCCTCAGCCTCCCGAGTAGCTGGGATTACAGGCACGTGCCACCATGCCCAGCTAATTCTTTGTATTTTTAGTAGGGATGGGGTTTCACCATGTTGGACAGGCTGGGTCTTGAACTCCCGACCTCAACTGATCCGCTCACCTTGGCCTCCCAAAGTGCTGGGATTACAGGCATGAGCCACTGTGCCCAGTTCCTGATCACATTTTACAGACAAAGGAAGGAGGCTTGGAGAGGTGAGATGGATGGCCTTGCTGAGGTCAAACAGCCAGGAAGTGAGGATGCTGCCGTTTGAATGTGTTCTTCCCAGTTCAGTCTTTCTTTCCCCACTCTGATTGTGTATCCTACCTCCCTGCCCTCAGGTTCTCACGTTTCCTCAAAACTGAATGTCAGAGCTGGTCGGGACTGGAGAGATGACCTCATCCGAACTTGTCACTCATTGTTACAGAAGAGAAAATTAGTGCTGTATTGATATCTGGTTGGACTGGAGTCAGAGGGAAAAAGACAGACCTGAGCAGAAAGAAATGTATTCAATGCAGAGAGACAAGAGACCCAATGAGAGGGAGAGAAAGATAATGATGGGGGGTGGGTGGAGGGAAAGAATACGCAGATGCCTGGGAAGAAAACAAGGTAAGGAAAAGAAATCAAATGAGAGAGAAAAAGGCCCAAAGTGGGGTGAAGGTGTAAGTGACCAGCCATCTGGAAGCAGCACTGAACTCGGCGGGGGCGTGTGTTTGTGAAGCAGGGGAGCTGGACCAACAGGTGTGAGGGCCCGGCTGCAGCCAGCCAGGAACTGTCCAGGCCCAACGCCCAACCGGAAAGCAGGCATGGCCCCGAAAGAGACCTCTCAAGGGAGATTTTGGCTGCAGGAATACGGGAGGAAGCTGCCCTCTCCTAGAGGCAGGGTAGACCCTCAGCAGGTCCAAGGTGGGGGAGCTTGCCTCTGAGCAGCTCCTGGGGTTCCGGGGGAGGAAGGTTCCCATGGCCTCTCTTTGGACTTCTCTTGCATTTTTTTCAAGTCTCTCAAGTGTGACCTTTGGAGTCTGGAATATGGATGATGCTCTGCTGTGTTTGAATCTCAGGCTGCCTCGTCCTGGCCTTGAATGGTCCGAGGGGATTAGTAAATGCCAATTCGTGCTACCAACAGCTGAAACCCAACAGGAATAGGTAGGGAGAGGAAAAGGGCTGCCAGACCCAACTGGCCAGTCTCCCTCTCAGCTCCGGGTGTGGTCTAGTCTGATAGTGAGAGCACGGGGCTCCACCGTCAAACTGACACCGGTTCAAGTCCTGAGGCTGCCACTTCCTAGCTTTGTCTATGGGCAAGTGACTCTGGCTCTTTGGGCCTCAGTTGCCTTACATGTTGGGTAGGGGAAAATAAGAATGCCTACGTCATGAGGCTGTGCCAGGGTCGAATGACATAATATCTACGGCTATAAACTCTTAAGTGCTGTACACATGTGAGTAATTACTCTTCCCTGACCCCTCTTCCCTCCTGCTTGAGGGATGGAGTCAGCCTTTCAATCTGAGTCCAGTTCCAAGCCTGACTTTACCTCTTTGGCCCTGTTTTCCTCATTGTCACATATGACTATGTGGGAACTCAGACCTCCCTGACCCACTGGGGTGGGCTAGAGCTGGCTGTTCTTCCTACACAGTTTTTCATTCAGGCCACAAATGTGAGCTGAGCCCCTACATGGCCGTTCTTCAGTCAGCAAGGCCTCAGAGGGAACAAGGCATCACCTTGACCCTCAAGGAGTTCCCAATATAGTGTGGGAGATAGAAAAGCAGACATTGAAATGAAGTGGGAGATAGGAGGTGACATACGAGCTGAGGATCAGCATTCCCCAGGTATTGAGAACAGCATGGGCAAAGGGGCTGATGGGAGCTAGGAAACAGCACAGGATGGGGTCTGTGAGGCTGCAGGAGCCAGACTTGGATGCCACGTTAAGAAATTCACCCTTTATATTGTGATCACTAAAGGTGATGTGGGCAGATAAACATGGAGCCTAGTATAGTCAGTTACTCAGTAAAGCATGCTCATTGCCTTGACTTTCTCTCTCCACCTTTCATCCTCATCAGTGAGCAAGCAAGCCAGCCCTAGGCTTCCTGGAGGGCTCCCAAGTCTCTGCCCTGAACATGACCTATAAGAGCTCTTGAGCCCCATGTTTCCCTGCACATTTTCCCAAACTCAGTAAATGACATCTCTGTTCACCCAGTTTCTCAGGCCAAAACCCTTGCTTTCATCTTTTTCTTTCTCTATCCCGCTAGATGCAACTAATTAGCAAATTCTGTGGGCTGTTTCTGAAATACAGCCAGAGGCCAAGTGCAGTAGCTCACTTCTATAATCCCAATGCTTAGGGAGGCTGAGGCAGGAGGATTACTCAAGGCCAGGAGTTGGAGACCAGCCTGGGCAATGTAGCAAGACCCAGCCTGTAAAACATAAAAATTAATGAATCAGCAAGTCACAGTGGCTCTTGCCTGTAGTCCTAGCTACTCAGGAGGCTGAGGCAAAGGGATCACTTGAGCCGAAGAGTTCAAGGTTACAGTGAGCTGTGATCACACCACTGCACCACAGCCTGGGTGACAGAGCGAGACCCTGTCTCTAAAAAAATTTTTTAAAAAGTGCAGCCAAAATCCAAACCACTCCTCACCACCTCCATAGCCACCACCCTGGGCTGTGTCACTCTCATCTCTTCCCTGTAGTCACCCTCCAACCGGTACCTTTGCTTTCTAGCCTCTGGCTCCTGTTCTCTGCACAGCAGCCAGAGGGGACCTGTCCTCTGCTCAGGAGTCTCAAATGACTCTCCATCCTATGCAGGGTAAAAAGCAAAGTCCTTACAGCAGCCCGTGTCACCTGAGCCTTCCTACTTCTCCACACTCATTTCCTCCTACACCACCCTCATTCCCTCAGCTTCATGCACATTGGCCTCGCCACTTCTTGGATATGACAAGGCAGTTCCTGCCTCAGACTCTGCATTTGTTGTTCTCTCTGCTTGGGACACTCTTTCCCTGATGGCCACCTGGCTAGCCATTCAGGTTTTTGCTCACTGTCACCTCCTCAAATGCGCCTTCCCTGGGCACCCTCTCTAAAATAGCAGCCCTGTACCACTCAACTTTTATCTTGTTTGATTTTCTCCATAGTACTTACCACTGCTTGCCATATTGTCTTTATTCTCTGACTTTCCAACTAGAGTGAACACTCCATAAGAGCAGGGATTTCTTTTTTTGGGACAGGATCTTGCTCTATCAACCAGGCTGCAGTGCAGGGGCATGATCATGGCTCACCACAGCCTGACCTCCTGGGCTCAAGTGATTCTCCCACCTCAGCCTCTCGAGTAGCTGGGACTATAGATATGTGTCACCATACCCGGCTAATATCTTTTAAATTGTTTTGTAGAGATGGGTCTCGCTATGTTGTCCAGGCTGGTCTTGAGTTCCTGGGCTCAAACGATTCTCCCGCGTCTATCTCCCAAAATGCTGGGATTACAGGCATGAGCTACTGCACCCTCTAGCCTCCTAAGCCTCCAGTAACCCCAGGATCATGCTATGGGGCTAACTGGTGGGCGCCTTTGGAGGAAGCATCCCAGTCTGGCAGGAAAGCTAGAGAGTAGTGAGTGGTGCCTACCAGCCTGGGAGTGTAGTGGCCCAGAGAGGATGGCCAGTGTGGAGGGGAGGAAGGGCAGATGAAAAGTGCTAGATACCGGGCATCAGTAGGCGTTAGGAAATGGCAGTACCCATCCACTTTCCCCGCCAGTCTACAGCTGTGATTTTGTGGTTTCTTTTCAGCCTGTCTCCTTTCACAAACAGACGTGCACATTAGTACCACTTGCCAGCTCACCCCTCATTCCCACCCTTATTCTGCCTTTATCTTCACTTTCAGCTTATGCAAACCCATGCCCTCCATGCTGCCCACAGAGTGATTTCCAACAGAGAATTTCAAAAGGTATTTAGGTGGCTTTTGGGGGAAGATACATTAGGATTGCACTGTATGTCTAGAGCTAGCCTGAGCCCCTGGGAAAATCAGGACGGGCTCATAGTCACGGCTATTTCCTTTAATTCCTCACAGCATTTACTGAGGTCCTACTACATGCCTGTCATGAGTGCTGGACCTGAAGAGATGGGAAAGTTCAATGAGTGTTATCAAAGAGATAGATAACTAAATAATAACTTACTAATAAGGATCTAAAAACATGCCCAATCTCACTAATGAAACAAAAAAATGAAAATTCAAACAATGAAATATTTTTACTTTTTAAGTGAGCAAAGATAAAGTTGTAGGGAGAGTATGGGGGCAGTCACATTCACACAGCTTTAGTGGGAACCGAAACCCATCATTTCTTTTGTTTGTTTTAGGTTCCATGCCCTTTGCTGGATGGTTAGGGCATGGAACCTAAAACAAAAGAGATGATGTTCCACTTCTGCAAACTTATCATGAGGAAATAATGCAACAAATGTGCAAGGGCATAGGTAAGAGGATCTTCATTGTAAATTTTTTTAGGTGAATTTCACACAAGGGAAAATTAACAGTTTTACCCAATACAAAGAAAAGATAAGTGTTCGAGGTAATGAAAGTTCAACTTTTATATATTAATTAAAACAGAAAAAAGTAGAGTAACCATTTTGAAGTGAACAATTCAGTGGCATTTGGTACATTCACAATGTTGTGCAATCACCAACGCTATCTGGTTCCAAAACATTTTTATTACTCCAAAACAAAACCTGTAGCCTTTAAGCAGTTACTCCCAATTTCCCCCTCTGCCCAGGTGCTGGTAACAACCAATCTGCTCTCCGTCTTTATAAATTTGTTTATTCTGAGGGTTTCATGTAAATAGAACCATACAATATGTGACCTTTTATGTGTGGCTTCTTTCACTTAGCTTAATGTTTCTGAGTACTGTGTCAAGTATCAGTGCTTCATTCCTTTTTAAGTCTGAATAATATCCCCTTGTATGCATATGTCACTATTGGTTTATCCATTCATCCATTGATGGGCATTTATTTGGATATTGAGGCATTTATTTCACTACCTTTGGGTATTGTGAATAGTGCTGGGATGAACATTCATATACAAATATAAATGTTTCACTTGTTGAGCAGCCACCAAAGTGTTTCCCACTGCAGCTGTACCATTTTACATTCCCACACCAGTGTACAAGGATTCCAGTGTTTGTACATCCTTATCAACACTTATTATTTTCTGTCTTTGTTTACAGCAATCCAAAAAGGTGTAAACTGACAAATGGCTGTGGTTTCAATTTGTAGTTCCCAAATGACTAATGATGTTGAGCATCTTTTTGTGTGCTTGTTGGTCAATTTGTATATCTTCTTTGCAGAAATGTCTTGTCATGCTCTTTGCCTTTTGTAGTTTTCAGTGTACAATTTTTTGCCTCCTTGGCTAAGTTTATTCCTAAACATTTTATTCTTTTGGATGTTACTGTAAATAGAATTGTTTTCTTAATTTCCTTTTCGGATAATTCATTATTGATGTATAGAAACACAACTGATTTTTGTTAACCTTGTATCCTGATACTTTACTGAATTCATTTATTAGCTCTAGTGGTGGTTGTTGTTGTGCAGTGTTTTTATTTGTAAGGAAAATTGAGAAAATTCTGAATGTTGAGCAATAGGGGACAGGTTAAACAAGTTTTGAAGCATCTATATAATAGGACCATTTCAAGCATCAGGTGTGCCTTACTTTTTGGTATGTCTGGTATATATTGTAATGGAAGATGAATAAAGTAGTTGTTTCTACATTGATATGGAAAGTTGTCCATGGCATATAATTAAGTGAAAGAAAAATCAGGTTCCAGAACAGTTTCATTTCATTTACAAAAAAGTCAGATGGTCATATATGCATAATGCTAGCTCCATTGAGACAGGGATCATTACATAGATGTAATCCTAGTGCCTGGCACACTGGATGGCACATAGTAAGTGCTCAATAATATTTATGGACCAAATGAAAAAAAGTCTGGAAAGAAAAACACTAAATTGCCGATAATGGTTATCACTGAAGTATAGGGATATGAGAAAAGCGTTTTCTGTACTGAAAGATTTTACCTGAAGCATATATTGGGAGAAAATATTTCCATCACACACACACACACACACACACACACACACACACACACACTCACACACATGCATTCTCTTACCAAGTGAGTGGTGAGGAGAAAGGCACCGTGGGCCAAAGGAGGAAGGTGCCAGGACTCTATCGGAGGCAAACAGAGGCTTCTCAGAGGCAGTCACATTGGAGCTGGGCCTTACCAGGCTCCTTATTTTATTTTTTGTTTTTTGTCCACGCAGTAACCAGAGCAAGCTTTTCAGAATGCAAATCTGATCAGACCACTCCTTATCTTAAAACTCGGATGGCTTCTTTACCTGCAGGCGCAAGCCCAGCCTTCCCTACGTGGAACAGGAAACCCTTTGTGATCTGGTCCCTGCTATCTTTACTTGCTGCAACTCACCAATATAGATTTTAATGTTTTATTAGGAAAATTGAAAACCACAAAACTAGAGAGACTATATAATCAACTCCCATATATTCATTCAAACCACTTTGACAGTGATCAACATTTTCAAATTTTGTTTTACCCATCTCCCCGTCCCTCCCTGCCCTCCATATACATTTTCCTCCTCTGGAGTATTTTAAAATAAATATAGAAACAGTTCACCTTTAAATACTTCCCTTTATATTTCTAAAAGATGAGGATATAAAATATATATGTATGTAACCACCATGGTGTTATTGTACTTAACAAAATTATCAATAATTTCTTAACATAACCTGGTCCATGTCCAATGTTCCCTCATTGTCTTAATAACATCTTTTTACACTCGGTTTGCTTGGATACTGTCAAATATCCTGTGTTTAAACAACATCAAGCTGCTTATTGCTTCCCTAAATTTCCTGTGCCTTCTTGCCTTCATTTATTCCAGGCCCTTTGCCGGGAATGCCTCCTCCCACTCTTGGTCCAAGATTTGACTTGAGTGTCACCACCTGCATGTAGCCTTCATGGTTGTCGCAGTCTAGATTGCCTGTCTCATCCTCTGTGCTAATAATAACCAGAATAAGACATTGCTTTGTCTTATTACATCGTTCTACCATTCCCTAAGTATGTATTGTGAGAGAGAGACAAGGGAGAGAGAGAGACAGAGAGAGAATGATAAATGATAGATGGTATCTAGGGATTGTCAAGGCAAGGTAGCTACTTTAGATGGGGTAGGGTGATCACAGTATTATTATTATTTATTTATTTATTTTGAGATGGAGTCTCTCTCCCATCTTGCAGGCTGGATTGCAGTGGCGCGATCTTGGCTCACTGCAACCTCCAGCTCCCAGGTTCAAGCGATTCTCCTTCCTCAGCCTCCCAAGTAGCTGGGATTACAGGTGTGTGCCACCATGCCCAGCTAATTTTCTATTTTTAGTAGAGACAGGGTTCTGCCATGTTGGCCAGGCTTGTCTTGAACTCCTGACCTCAAGTAATCTACTCACCTCGGCCACCCAAAGTGCTAGGATTACAGGTGTGAGCCACCATGCCTGGCTTTTTAAAAAATGTTTGAGACAGAGTCTCACTCTGTCACCCAGGCTGGAGTGCAGTGGCATGATCTTGTCTCACTGCTATCTCCATCTGGGTTCAAGTGATTCTCCTGCCTCAGCCTCCCAAGTAGCTGGGATTACAGGCATGCGCCACCATGCCTGGCTAATTTTTTTTTTTTTTTTTTTTGGTATTTTTAATAGAGACGGGGTTTTGCCATGTTGGCCAGGCTGGTCTCGAAGTTCTGACCTCAGGTGATCTGCCAACATCAGCCCAAAGTGCTGTTATTACAGGTGTAAGCCACCACTCTCGGCCATATTATTACTATTTTTTGGAACAGGGTCTCGCTCTGTTGCCCAGGCTGGAGTCCAGTGTTGCAATCATGGCTCACTGCAGCCCTGACCTCCAGGGCTCAAGCCATCCTCCTGCCTCGGCCTCCTGAGTAGTTGGCACTACAGGCACGTGCCACCACGCGCATCTAACTTTTATATTTTAGTAGAGATGGGGTTTTGCCATGTTGGCTAGGCTGGTATGGAACTCGTGGGCTCAAGCAGTCCTCCCACCTTAGCCTCTCAGAGTGTTGGGATTACTGGTATGAGCCTGTGGGCCCGGCCTTAGGGTATTATTGAATCTGAGAATTGAATGAGGAGAAGAAGCCAGTCTAGGGAAGATTGGGGCATTCCAAGCAGGACCAGTGTTGGAAACAGATGAACAGTGCCGCAAAGAAAAGTTAGCACTGAGGCTGGGTGCGGTGGCTCACACCTGTAATCCCAGCACTTTGGGAGGCCGAGGAGGGAGGATCATGAGGTCAGGAGTTTGAGACCAGCCTGGCCAACATGGTGAAGCCCTGTCTCTACTAAAAATACAAAAATTAGCCGAAGGTGGTGGTGGGTGCCTGTAATCTCAGCTACCTGGGAGGCTAAGGCAGGAGAATCACTTGTACCCGGGAGGCGGAGGTTGCAGTGAGCTGAGACTGGTCTCAAAATAAATAAATAAATAAAATAGAAAAGTTAGCACTGAGACAAAGGATCTCTCAGCAAAGCAATTTTTAAACTTTTTTAAATTTCCTGCACTGCAGGAAGGATACCCTTGCTAGCTATCTTGTCACAAGAGTACAATGAACAAAAGAAAAGCAGACATATTTATCCCTTATGCATTTGGAGTTGTCCTTACTGCTGTGTCTGATCTCTGTTGGTTGGAGCCAGACCTCATAATCTAAACTAAAACCCAGTTGGCGAATAACTTAAAACTTTTTTAAAATGGTAAGGGGCATAGGCTGCGAGCTGGGACATGCCTGTGAGCACGTCCAGCACAGATATTTGGTTAAAGTACAAGGACATAGAATGTACTACATGTCTATAAGCATGTTTAACAGCTACATAGGATAGGGCTTAACTCTTTGCTATTAGCACACTTATGATTTATTTTTTAACAAGAAAGGAAACTTTGAAGAGGAAACTTTACTTCTCACAACTAGCATGTGCATAGACCATGAGGTGAGGGTACCCTGTCTTAGCTCTATTTATGTCTGTCTTTACCTCTACCTCTGTAGATCTCATCCTTTTTGTAATCACAAAACTCCTTTGAGTGTTGACAGTCTGATAATAGCTATGGCTCCGTGCCCCAGAAAAATGTACATATGTACAGTCACATAAATTTGCATACCATTTCCCTGATTCCTGAAGCCAGGGAACCTCAGGAAGTTTCCCTACCCAGAGTGCGTTCACATTTAGGGCAAGAATAGTGTAATATGTAACATATGTAATGGTGTAACATGTAATATGTGCTCTACTATGTGTTTTTCTGCATTATCTCTTTGGCCCCTCGCACTCCCCCACCCACCATGAGGTAGGTACAGGTAAGTGTTGCCATTTGACAGACAAGGAGACTAAGGCTCAGAGAGAGGGAGTTACTTGGCCAAGGCCACACAGCTAGTAAGTGAGATAGAGAGAGGCTTAAACCCAGGCAGTCTGAGGCTGAAGTGCGTATGTTGCATGCCATGGCACTACTGGTCAGCTCTGGGCCCAGCACTGAGCAGGCGGTATGGGGACTTGCCCCTGGCCAGTGCAGGGAAGGAAGAGCTGCAGGAGCTCTCTGTATAGGGAGGGGCTTAGAGATGTCAAAACGTGGTTGTCCACATGATTGCTTTCTTTTCTTCTGCTTTTCTCTTCCTCCTTCTTTTCCTTCTCTTCTTCCTTTTCTTCCTTTTTTTGTTGAATGACAGTATTCAATTTTCTTATAAAGAAGTCTTTCTGCCTTAGGAAGAGTCTTTTAAATATAGTATTGGAAATATACTACTGCTGTCTCTGTGACAGCTCACAGTGAATGCAGCAGAGGCAGATTCACCCTCCCCGAAGGTAAACTGGCTTGGGACTTTTCCATTGACTTTAAAAAAAATTTATGTATTTACTTTTTGGAGACCAGGTAACACATTCACATGGTTCAAAAATCAAAAGATATAAAAAGGAGCTGAGTGCAAGTCACCCTTACTACTCTGCCACTACTCTGCTACTTGGTGTCCCAAAGGTATTTATTAGCACACTTATGATTTATTAAAAAATAAATCATAAGTGTGCTAATAAATTCCCAAAGGTATTTTATGCAAATATATGCACATCCAATATACATATTCTTTTTAAGTGGTTATTCTGTTACCCCCCCTTGAGTTGGAGGCATAGTCTAAACTTCTCTCTTGGTCTCTTTGGTCCTTGTGAGTGCCTTGGGGACAGAGGAGGCTGGTGGGTTTCCTGCAAGCAATGGGTTTTCTTCAGAGGTAAGCCTTCCCTGGCCCATTTCCATAGCAGGCCCTCCTGTCCAGAATACACTCTTTTCAAGGTGTTTCTATCTTTGGTAATTAATCAACCACTCACTATAGCCCATGAGGTTCAAGGATAATTCACCCCATTTTATGGGTAGGGAAACAGACCCAGAAAGGTCAAGTAACTTGATGAAAAGCACACAACGGATGAATGCTGCTGTGTGGTGAGGGCCCAGGAGCAGCATGTGACTTGGTCCAGCTTGGGCTTTGGAAGCAATAAGAAAGTTGTTTACTTCAAAGTCACAGTTTAAAAATATTCTAGTGGCACTAGTGTGGGACAGTGGAAAAAGTAAGGGAATTTGCAGTTCTAGCTGGGTTTTGCTTCCTGGCTCTGCCACTGAAAAAGAGGCAAGTTACTTCATCATTCTTAGCCTCAATTTTCTAATCTGTGGAGTGGGGATGATAATACTCACCAGCAGGGTGGATAGTGATGTTCAAGTGAAAATGATCTGTAAAACGGGGCATATGCCAATGTCCAATGTTGCTTTGCCATTGTTATTATAGTGACTGGTCCCTTGCAAACACAAGGGGTGGGCGGTGGCTGGGTCGGCAGCAATTTCCTAAAGGGAAGACAGGCAGGCTCATGGTGAGCACTCCCTGCCCTCGAGCCAACTAATTTAAAAAGGCCCCCTCCCCCACATTCCCTCTGTCTCCCGCTGCCCCAGCTGATCAGTCTTGCAGGCAATTAGAACAGCCCCAGGGCCTGAGCACAAAGTCTTCCTCAGTGGGTGTCTTGAACTGACTTTGATCTGTAACCATCCTCCAACTTCCTGCGGATCGATTTTTTTTTTTTAAGTTTATATATTTATTTTTTTTCTATTATTAAAGTAAAATGTAGCCACTAGAGAAAATTTGGAAAATATTTAAAAGTAGAAAGAAGAAAAATAAAACCATCCTTATACCTTCCTCCTCCACAAAAGCCCACTTCAGTTAATGTTTTGGTATATTTTCCTTCTGTCTTTTTTCCCTCTATGTGCTAGCAATAATTCTGGGAGGAACAACTTTTAATCTGTGTTTCTGGTTTTGTGGATGCCATGCCTACCTTTGGGGGTGTTTCAATGTTAATTTTGAAATATTGAAAATAATTTCTACTTTCATCTCTGGGATTTCTTTCCCCTAGCATTTCCAATAAAAATCCAATGAGAAGAAATCTTGGAAGCCGTTGAGGCGGTGCCCTCTCTTGGGAGCAGGAGAAGCCTCTGGAAGGCCTGGAGTGGGTCAGTTCAGCAGCCTGCTCTGGTACTTGTGCGGCCAGAGCTGAGGCAAGAGCTGGGGCTGACAGGCAGTGCCAGCCTGATGAGGAGAGGCAGTGTGGGCTGCCCAGTGGTGAGAGCTCCCCTGGCCTCCTGTGCCACTTTCTCCCACGGGGTCGCATATCTTCACAGATGTGGCCCTTGAAAGGAAAATGGGGCACCAGTTTGCTATCACTGTTTACCTGTTGGCTGCTTCTCAGGGTTGAGGTCTTTACAGGGATTTGAGTGACAGCTTTGGGGGTGGGTCCCCCTGAGAGGACTGGGATAGGGGACTGGAAACCAGGTTAAACGAGCCTTTGAGATGGCAAGCCTTGCTCGGTGAGTGGTCTTGCAGGCTGATGGTTCCAGAGCTCCTGTTTGCCTGCTTCCCTGGCCGTCCCTAATGTTGAACTGCCCCATTCAGCTCCCCTTCCACCCTCTTTTATTCTTTAAAAAAAATCCCCCCTTCTTTTCAGTATAAGCAAAATTGCTGTCATTTCTGGCTTACATTGCCCTTAAGCTGAGAGGGTGAGAGGGTATAATTAGAATTACACTAGGAATACCATTTGAAGGGACTGGTATTCCTAGCCGACTAGGCGCCTTGATGCTGTTTAATAAAAGCTTGGCTATTCCCATCCCAGGACATGTTCAAGGCTTTTTCCACTCCCTTCTGCGGAATGCCTTTCCCCTGCTTGGAGGCCTGGGGAAATACAGTTCACCCTATGGGGCACGACTCAAATATCATCCTCTTAGAGACTCTCTGGGATGCCTCTCTGGCAGGGCGAGTTGCCCCCTGTTTAGTGCTCCCACAGCTCTGGGTTCATGTTGGTAACAGAGCTGGAAACATGTTGGGATCTGCTCCTTTTCCTGCTCCCTTGCCTTGTCTGAGAATTCCTAGACAGCCAGAATGGACGGGGCTGTGTTCTTGTCTCCCATCCCAGTCCCAGTAGTTGAAGGAGATTTGTCAATTTTTGGTAAATAAAATTGCAGTATCATGACATTCAGTTGTCCCTTCCTCATCTCTCTCATTATCCCCATCCCCATTTTTCCATGTTGCTATTTCCCCCGAGGTTGCAGAAACATCACACATTACAACTTCCTCCCCTTTTCATTATGTGCCAATTGTCTACACTTGACTGTGAAGTATCCTTTCTATCTATGGAAGTGCTCCTCTTGGATCTGACAAGCCAAAAGGCCCTTTCCATCCCTAAATCACTCCCTGGACAGGGACAGCTCCTCACCAGGGTGCCAATAAGCTCCTCTCCATGACTGTAGTGCCAGTATTCCTACTCCACCATGGACAGCCCCAGCACAGGCCAGAGCTTGGCCTTTTGTCCCAAGAACTTGGGCTAAAAGCACACTAGTTCCCCAGTGGGGTCAGCCTCCCAGGCTGGGCCAGAGTAGAGATTGGAAGGAACAGGGTTATTATTGACACTTCGGCGAGAAGAAAAGTTCAGAACTATGTGCACTGTCAGTGGCACTTTACAATGAAGACAATGGGACAAAGAGGCAGGTTTTCAAAGATTTTATTAAAAAAACAAAGACACATAACACTAACACAACACCAGTGGACTTCTCCTCACCTCCCAGTCTGCCGATCAGTACCCTCCTCCCAGGGCTTCACCTGGATACTCCTGAGGCCCAAACTCTGCCTCTCAGCTGCCTCATGCTTCACAAACTGGTGACCAAAGCTCCCTGCTCTCATCCAGCTTCTAATCTGTTTCCTTTAAGACAATAAAAATACTCCCCTCCCCAAGTCGCTTAAAAATAATCTTCAAAGATTAAGAACTGCATTTGTATGTGTGTGTGTGTGTGTTTAAATAAGAACTTTAAATGTGCTCTTCCCCTAGGCCCAGTTGAGGACTCTGGGGTGCCTGCCTCCTCACCCTAAGAAGCCAGTTGCCACTTGGTGCCCCTTGGAAATTTTCAGGAAGTAATTTCTTTCAAATTTCCCCTACAGTCACAAATTCCACAAGCTGCTCCCATAAACAGGCTGTCTTCATTACAGGCACCACTCCTCAGCTCTGGAAACTTGATCTCTTTCTGTCAGCTAGACCACATGCTTCAGATTGCCTGCAAACAGAGGAGAAAACAAAACTCAAATTCAGGTAATGTATGTGAATTACACCCTAATAGAGCTATCCTTTTAAAAAGCACTTATATTTTGGGGCTTGTTCTCTGCTGCTCTTGGGAACTCTGTGACCCCACCATAAGGAACAAGACCAGACTAGCTTGCTGGATGATGAGAAACAAATGGCCCAGAGACCCCTGTCACCCAGGCAACCACCAGCCAATTACTGGACATGTGCTTGAGGCTTTTGACAGCCAGCTGACTGCAGATGTTGGGTGAATCCAGCCAAGACCAGAAGAGGCACCCAGCTGAACTCAGCTCAATTGCCAATCCATAGAGTCATGAGCTAAACAAATGGTTGTTTTAAGTCACTCTCTCTCTCTCTCTCTCTCTCTCTCACTCTCAGGTAACACTTTTCAGAGTTCATACTTTACTAACTGCATCAAATCTCAGGCCCCCCCACTGCCAACTTTTCTTCCTTCCCTTAGCAAGGCACAACCCTCCTTGCATTTTCTCTTGTGAGTACCTGTGAAACATGGATTGGGGGCTTTTCTCTGATCTCAGGCCTAAGAATCTTTGAGGGAAAAGTGATCATTTGAAATCCTATAAGACTGGGCTCTAGGAATGAAAAGTTGTTCACTTGGTCCCTCCATAGTCTTTTCCTTGCCCCACTTCCCCAAGTAGAAACACTGGGCTCCAAACCCTACTGGCCATATCTCTGAAACAGAAACAGTGCTCCCTGAGGGCAGGGCCTGGCTGTCTTACTTTTGGTTGATCTCCAAAGTCTGGCACAGTGCCTCACTCATAGTAGATGCTCAGTAAATGGCTAAACGAATGGATAAATGAAAGTAAGGAAGGAAGGAAATAAGAAACAAATCAGAAACAAATTACTTGCCTATCTACTTTAATTTTAAATTTATCTACAGTAAAATTAACATTTGTGCACGTGGAGATCCGATTTTAAACATATGTATAGATTCATGACAGAGAGGAGTTCCATAACCCCCAAATCCTCTTGTGCTATCCTTTTGCAATCACATCTTCCTTCCTCCCCACCACCTGGCAACCACTGATCTATTCTCCATCACTGTAGTGTTGTCTTTTTGAGAATGCCATGTAAATGGAATCAAACAGTCTGTAACCTTTTAAGATAGGCTTTTTTTTTTTTTAACTCAGCATAATGCCTTTGAGGTTCATGAAAATTTGTGCATGTATCAATAGAAGTTCATTCCTTTTTCGTACTTACCTTTTACTTTTAAAATAATTATAAATTAACAGGAAGTTGCAAAAAAAAAAAAAAAAAAAGGAGTACAGAGAGGTCCCACACACCCTTTTCCAGGTTTCCCCACATGTTAACATCTTACGTAACTATGGTTTAATATCAAAACCAGGAAATTGACATTGGTACAATTCACAGATCTTAAGATGTCACTAATTTTACATGCACTCATTTGTGCGTGTATAAGTGTATAATTCTAGGCCATTTAATCACAAGTGTAGATTCATGTAACCTCAATCACAATCAAGATACGAAACTATTTTATCACCATAAAGATTTCACTCCTGCTACCTCCTTTACAGTGACTCCCATCCCTCCACCCTGACCATCCCTAAGTCCTGACAATCATTCATCTGTTATCTTTCTCTAAAATTTGGTCATTTTGAGAATGTTACAGAAATGAAACCATACAATATATAAGCTTTTGAGACAGATAGGCTTTTTTCACTCAGCATACTGCTCTTAGGATCCATCAAAATTGTGGTGAGTATCAAGTTTGTTGCTTCTTATTACTGAGTAGTATTCCACAGTATGGATGTAGCACAGTCTGTTTAACTAGTTATCTGTTGAAGGACACCTGAGTCATTTCCAGTTTTTGGTTATAGGATCAAAGCCATTATGAACATTCACATAGAGGTTTTTGTGCGAACATAGTTTCATTTTTCTGGGACAAATGCCCAAGAGTGTAATTGCTAGGAGGTATGATAGTAGCATGTTTAGCTTTATAAGTAATTGCCAAACTGTTTTCCAGACTGGTGGTACCATTTTATATTCCCACCAGCAATGCTTGAGTCATCTAGTTTCTCAGCGTCCTTGCCGGCATTTGCTGTTGGTTTTTATTTTGGCCCCTCGGATAGATGTATAGTGATATCACATTATGATCTAAATTTGCATTTTCCCAATGGCTAATGATGTTGAACATCTTTTCATGTGCTCATTTGCTGTGTGTGTATCCTTCTCATGTCTTGTCTTTTGCCTACTTCCTGTTTTTTTTTTTTTTTAGTTTGGAAAGTTCTTTATATATTTTATTTTTATTTTTTGAGACAGAGTGTTACTCTGTCGCCCAGGCTGTAGTGCAGTGGTGCGATCTCAGCTCACGCAAACTCTGCCTTCCGGGTTCAAGCAATTCTCCTACCTCAGGCTGGGATTACAGGCGCATGCCACCATGCTTGACTAATTTTTGTATTTTTAGTAGAGACGGGGTCTTACCACATTGTCCAAATTAGTCTTGAACTCCTGACCTCAAATGATCCACCTGTCTCAGCCTCCCAGAGTGCTAAGATTACAGGCGTGAAACACTGTACCTAGCTCTTTATATATTTTAGACAAAAATCCATTGTGGGATATACAATTTGTGAATATCTTATCTCAGTACGTAGCTTATCTTTTAATTTCCTTAAGAGGGTCTTTTGTAAAACAAAAGCTGATTTTGATGAGGTCTAATTCTTTATAATTTTTTTTTCTTTTTTTGGATCATTCAGTGTTTCAAACCCCTAATCTCAAAATCTCTGGATAATCTTTGATTCTTCACCTCTTAGTTCATGCCTTCTCCACATCTTATGAGTTGCGAAGCCTAACCTCAAGATGTCTCTCCAATCTGTACCTTCTTTCCATTCCACTGTTTCTGCTTTAGTCACATCTCTTGTTACTCAGGTCACTGCGGCAGCCTCTTATCTGGGCCTCCTGCTTCTAGAGCTATTCCCTGCACAGTTGCTAGCTGTGATCACATTCCTTCTCTGCTCAAAAAGACTTTAGTGGGCCAAGCATGGTGGCTGACGCCTGTAATCCTAGAACTCTGGGAGGCCAAGTTGGGTGGATCACCTGAGGTCAGGAGTTCGAGATCAGCCTGGCTAACATGGTGAAACGTCGTCTCTACTAAAAATACAAAAAAGTTAGCGGGGTGTGGTGGTGGACACCTGTAATTCGAGCTACTCAGGAGGCTAAGGCAGGAGAATTGCTTGAACCCAGGAGGCAGAGTTTGCAGTGAGCCGAGATTGAGCCATTGCACTCCAGCCTGGATGACAGAGCATAAAAACAACAACACCACCAACAACAAAAAAAACAACAAAAAAAAGTTAGCAGCTCTTGATCTACCACCTATGAATGAATTTCAACTCCTTAGTATAAATGGGCACCATCCATTCCTTCCTGTTTCCACACCTTAGCTTGTGTTGTTGCCTCAGCTGTGGACAACCTACAGGGGATGTTGGTGTGAAGTGAGGGTCCTTCCATCTGTAAGTATAGCCAGAGCTAGGGGAATAAGTGAATGCAAGGATGAACAAAATTCCATGTCAAAGCATTCTAACAACACATGTTCACAGGGAGGAAAAGTGGGTGCTGTATTCTCTGCTGCTTTGCCTCACTCTCCAGTTACATTTGGAGGCAATTAAGAAAAACAACAGAAGTAATTTTCACCAAAAGTTGATGATGACCAATGTTGAATTGGAGTAAAAATAAAAATGCAAGCTTAAATAATGCCCATTGTTTTCACCTCACATCTAGCTTTTCCAGCAGTGGGTGGCAGCCTGAGAAAATTCTTTAAAAAAAATTTTTTTTATTATACTTTAAGTTCTGGGATACATGTGCAGAACGTGCAGGTTTGTTACATAGGTATAAACGTGTCATGGTGGTTTGCTGCACCCATCAACCTGTCATCTACATTAGGTATTTCTCTTAATGCTATCCCTCTCCTAGCTCTGCACCCCCGACAGGCCCTGGTGTGTGATGTTCCCCTCCCTGAGTCCATGTGTCCTCATTGTTCAACTCACACTTATAAGTGAAAACATGCGGTGTTTGGTTTTCTGTTCCTCTGTTAGTTTGCTAAGAATGATGGTTTCCAGGTTCATCCATGTCCCTGCAAAGGATATGAATTCATTCTTTTTTATGGCTGCATAGTATTCCATGGTGTATATGTGCCACATTTTCTTTATCCAGTCTATCATTGATGGGTATTTGAGTTGGCTCCAAGCTGATAAGCAACTTCAGCAAAGTCTCAGGATACAAAAATCAATGTGCCAAAATCACAAGCATTCCTATACACCAGTAATAGACAAACAGAGAGACAAATAATGAGTGAACTCCCATTCACAATTGCTACAAGGAGAATAAAATATCTACGAATACAACTTACAAGGCATGTGAAGGACCTCTTCAAGGACAGCTATGAACCACTGCCCAAGGAAATAAGAGAAGATGCAAACAAATGGAAAACCAGTCTGAGAAAATTCAAAAGGCCAGCACAGGCTGGAGCCTAGGGAGACAAGAAGTTCAGACCACAGGGGGCAGACTCAATTGTCTAGAGAGGCCAAGAGTATACTGTTTGTAAAGCAGGCTGAAGGTAAGACATAAGGGGCCCTCTTGATCGTTTTTTCATTTTCTTACTTTGAATCATGACATAAGTAAGTATAAAAAATACTTTCCTTTTTTTCCTTTGAGACAGTCTCGCTGTGTCACCCAGGCTGGAGTGCAGTGGTGTGATCTCGGCTCACTGCAGCCTCTGCCTCCCAGGTTCAAGCAATTCTGTGTTTCAGCCTCCTGAGTAGTTGGGATTACAGGCAACTGCCAACACGCCTGGCTAATTTTTTTTGTATTTTTAGTAGAGATGGGGTTTCACCATCTTGGCCAGGCTGGTCTTGAACTCCTGATCTCATGATCCACCAACCTCAACCTCCCAAAGTGCTGGGATTACAGGCGTTAGCCACCACACCCTGCCTCCTTTTTTCTTAACTCTGCCACAAAAGAAAACAAAACCAAGACAGTGTAAATAGAAACTCACACTTGGCCTAGAGTGAGAGATACAGAAGGGACTGGTGGGGCCTGTGACAAAGAGGAAGGCAAAGTGGGCAACTGCTGCTCAGCTCCAGCCACTCACCACTGTGCAGGCCTGTGGGCTTCATGGGACAGGGTCTTTCCATTTTCCAAGAGAAGTCCAAATTTCACATTTTAATGCAGTTTCCACTGTGTTAAATGTGGGCAAATGATTGACATTTTAAAAGAATATCATATGAAGCCTCAAGATGAGTGGCCAAACAAAATAATTTTGGAAGTAAGATGTAGCTTATGGACTCCCAGTTTGTGATTTCTGGTTATCTCTGAAACAGTCTTGATTTATACCTAAGGCACCATATTTCACTCTCAAATATCCGGGTTTGGACAATAAACTATACTGTTATTCTAGCCCTGATGTACAAGAAGGAGTACTGAACTGGGACTCAGGGGTCCTGGGTTCTCCTGAACCACTGGTTGACTCATTTGTTCATCCATTTATTCAATAAACATTTATGGAGTGTCTATTCTGTGCCAGGTACTTTGTTAGGTGTTGATGAACAATTTCTTTAGTCTTTCTTTTTTTCTCTCTCTTTTTTTTCTCTTTTCCTTGTCATTACCTCCAACAGTCTTTCTTTTTATAATTAATACATTTTATTTTCAGAACAGTTTCAAGTTTATAGAAAAACTGAAGAGGAAGTACAGAGAGCTCTCATATCCAACTTCTGTCCCCTTCCCCTACAGGCAGTTTCCCCAATTATTAACATCTTGCATTAGTGTGGTACATTTATTATAGTTAGTGAATGGATACTGATGCATTATTATTAACTGAAATCTACTGTTTACATTGTTTCACTTTTGGTCTTGTACAGTTCTATGAGTTTTGAAAAGTATATAATGTTATATGTTCACCATTACAGTATCATGCAGGAATACTTTCAATGCCCTCAAAATC
The DNA here is from genome assembly GCA_004027715.1 of Plecturocebus donacophilus. Classification (NCBI taxonomy): domain Eukaryota; kingdom Metazoa; phylum Chordata; class Mammalia; order Primates; family Pitheciidae; genus Plecturocebus; species Plecturocebus donacophilus. The sequence continues at coordinate 51,401 of PVKP010006235.1, forward strand.
AACTATATTCCACTGACTCATCCCTCCTTTCCTTTCCCTGAAGTCTGGCAACCACTCATCCTTTTACAGTCATATAGTTAGAATCATACAGTATGTAGCCTTTCTGGACTGGCTTCTTTCAAGACGCCTTTAAGTTTCCTCCATGTCTTTTTGTGGTTTGATAGCTCACTTCTTTCTCAGTGCTGAATGACAGTCCATTGTCGGGATGTACCATGGTTTATCCATTCACCAATTGCAAGACATTTTGGTTGTTTCCAAGTTTTGGCAATTCTGAATAAAGCTGCTATAAACATTTGTGTGCAGGGCTGGGCACAGTGGTTCATGTCTGTAATCCCAGTGATTTGGGAGGCTGAGGCGGGAGGATCAATTGAGGTCAGGAGTTCAAGACTAGCCTGGGCAAAATAATGAGACCCTGTCTCTACAAAATAAAAAAAATTAGCTGGGTATGGTGTCACACCCTTATAGTACCAGCTACTCAAGAGGCTGACGCAAGAGGATCATTTGAACCTAGGAGGTCAAGGCTGCAGTGAGCTATGATTGTGCCACTGCACGGTGGCCTGGGTGACAGAATGAAACACTGTCTCCAAAAAAAAAAAATAAATAAAACAAACAACAGAAAAGACCTCCAAACATTTGTGTGCGGGGTTTTGTGTGCACATGAGTTTTTAATTCATTTGGGTAATTATAAGGAGTGTGATTGCTAGATTATGTGGTAAGAATAGGTTTACTTTTGTAAGAAACTACCAAAATGCCTTCCCAAGTGACTGCATCATATTGCATTCCTACCATCAGTGAATAAGAGTTCCTGTAGTTCTACATCCTTGACAGCATTTGGTGTTGTCAGTGTCTTGGATTTTAGCCATTCTAACAGATATGTAATGGTATCTCATTTTAATTTGCAATGCCTTAGTGCCATATGATATTGGGTATCTTTTCACATATGTCTCTGACTTAAGATGTTTCAACTTTATGATGGTACTAAAGTACTATGCATTTAGTACACTCCTCAACTTATGATGGGGTTACATCTGGATGATCCCATAATTAGTTGAAGATACTTACTGTAAGTTGAAAACATACTTTCCACTTATATTTTCAACTTACAATAGATTTATTGGGATATAACCCCACTGCAATAGGCAGAGGAGCATCTGCACTTGCTTGCTGTCTGTATATCTTCTTTGGTGAGGTGCCTATTAATGTATTTTGTCCATTTAAATATTTAAATAATATTTAAATATTTTTATTTTTTTTGTAAAGATGAGGTCTTGTTATGTGGCCTAAGCTGGTTTTGAACTCCTGGCCTCACACAATCCTCCCACCTAGGCCTCCCAAAGTGCTGGGATTACACGCATGAGCCACCACATCTGGCTCACTTTTGCCCATTTTAATTTTTTTATTTAAATGTATTTTTTTTTGAGACAGGGTCTTGCTCTGTTGCCCAGGCTGGAATGCAGTGCTGTGATCATAGCTCACTTTAGGCTTGACTTCTTGGGCTCAGGTGATTCTCCCACTTCAACCTCCTGAGCAGCTGGGACTACAGGTACATGCTACCATGTCTGGCTAATGTTTACATTTTTTGTGAAGACAGGGTTTCACCATGTTGCCCAGGCTGGTCTCAAACTCCTGGACTTAAGTGGTCTGCCCACCTTGGCCTCCCAAACTGCTGGGATTACAGGAGTGAGCTATTGCACCCAGCCTCTTTGCCCATTTTAAAATTCAGTGTTTGCTTATTGTTGAATTTTAAGAGTTCTTTACTCTTTACTCTTTTTCATATCCTTTACTGGATATGAACTTTGCAAATATTTCTCCCAGTCTGTGGTTTGTCTTTTTATTCTCTTCATCTTTTTAATGTAGAGCAGTGTAGTCCAATAGAACTGTCTCACATGATGTGAACATCCTACAGCTCTGCTGCTCAATATGGTAGCCACTAGTCACATATGGCTATTGAGCACTTGAAATATGTCTAGTGCAAGTGAGGAACAGAATTTTATATTTTGTTTAATTTTAATGAACTTAGCCACATGTGGATAGTGGTGAGACTGTACTGAACAGAGCAGACATAGAACAGTCCTCTTGTGCTTTTTTTCCCCCCTTCTTGAAGTTGACTAGGGGTCATCCTTATTCTTCCTTTGTTTACAACCTGCCTTTTCAATCTATTAGCAAGTCCTGTGGATTCTACCTCCAAAATAGATTGCAAATCTACCTCTTTCTTTCCATCCTTCACTGCTACAACTATACCCCAAACTATTCTTGTCCCTTATATGGATGATTCTAGTAGCCTCAAGACTGGTCTTGCTTCCTTCCTTGTCTCCTATAACCTATTCTCTATATAGGAGCCTGAGTATTTTGTTAATACTTAGGTTAGACCACATCACTCCTATGCTCAAATCCCTCTATCAGCCTTCAATCACACCTAGAATAAAATCAAAGCTACTTACCTGCAGGGGCTGGTCCCTTGCCTCCTGTGTCCTACCACTACCCTCCTTGCTCACATGGGTCTTCATGATCATTTTGCCCTCTTAGGGCTTCTCCTGTCTTTGAACTTGCTCTTCCTTCTGCCTGGAATGCTCTGTCCTGGCTATCCCCATTTCTGACTCTTTTCATCACCTTTTGTCACCTTGAGTCGACAGGTCTCAACTCCAAAGTCACTTCTGAGAGATCTTAGGACCACCCAAGCTAAGGAGCCACCCCCTCAGTCACTCCTTTTCTGTCTCACGATCCTGTTTTATTTTCTTCAATCCACTTAGCATGCAGAAACCATCTCGTGTGTTTGTTTCTTTATTTGCTTGCTGTTGGCTTCCTCTCACCAGCTCTACAAGGGCAGGGACCTTGTCTGCTGTCTTGGTCATTACTCTACTGTTAGGGCCCCTGAAGCCTAGTAGGTGCTCAGTACCTATTCATTGAAGGAAAAGACATCTGTAGCTCTGCTTTCCCATTCACAGAGGCTTAAAGCTTGGTCATTGCTCTTAAGGACCTTATAAATGTGGTTAAGGTGAGCAAACACTTGCTAACAAAAGGAGAACCAGGCTAGGGTACATAAGTTCTGAATACAATCAGTATCACAGAAATTTGGAGGGATGCTGATGTGATCTCAGGAATGCTTGGAGGTTGGGTGGCACCACAGAGGAACAGAGAAATGAATTTAGGACTGTCGAAAAGTGTTTCCAAAACTTCTGTCATACGAGTACTTCCTTCAGGAATGTTTTCACATCTACTTAACAGCTGTATTAATAGTCACCTTGATATATATATATATATATATATATATATATACATAATTTTATTTTTTGGGGGGCATTAACTCACTTTTAAACCTTCAGATCGGGCCCACTGGCTCATGCCTGTAATCCCAGCACTTTGGGAGGCTGATGTGGGAGGATCCCTTGAGCTCAGCAGTTCGAGACCAGCCTGGGCAACGTAGGGAGTCCCCGTCTCTATTAATTTTTAAAAAGAAATTTAAAAAAATAAGAAGAAAACTTTAATATCTATTTTGGCCTTATCTATCATAAGCAGCAATAACAATAATAATAGACAACATGCTTATTAACATTTAAAAAATACATTAAAATAAATATGACTATTAAAATTGAAAATGTCTTTGTCACCTCAGACTGTCTCTCATATAGAGGAACATGAGGCACATCTTGAGAAAAATAATTGTAGGGATTGCTTTTGGGCAGCCAGTGTCCAGGCTGCTCTGCTGCTGACAGGCTCCGGTATCTGAGAATCTTGGATGGTGTGCACCCTTTCCCTCAGTCTGGTCCATTTTTCTGTCCATTTACTGCCTAAGCCTTCACTGATGTCTACAATGGCCTAGGCCCTTTGCTGGGTGCTGGGGTCACAGAGAGGATCAAGACAGTTCTTGCTGTCAAGAAGTTCTCAGCCTAGTGAGGAAGACACATATGGAGGCAAACACATTATAGTCCACAGCAGCAAGGTGATACAATTCCAGTATGAACAGAGTGCTGTGGGCAGTAAAAGAGGGCACAAGAGGCTTCACAGAGCAGATGACTTATTGAAGGGCAAAGGAGGGAAGAATGTTCCAGGCAGCAGGAACAGAGCAGGACGTATAAAGCCAACTACAAAGTTTTTGAGGTCAGGATATAGGGTGAAGGTCTGGAAGGGGGGCAATGCAGCTGGAGAGGTGGCCAGAGGCCATATCAAGTCCAGGGCCTTATCTGAGAGGCCATGGAGAGCCTCTGAGAGATTGTCAGGAGGGCAAGGGATCTGGTGGGATCCATGGCTAGAGCAAGATTTCCAGCTGCTGCCCTATCATGGCCAGGTTCAAGGGCCTCATTTTCTACCTAGGAACAATTGCAGTAAAAAGGGTTCCTATGAAGCCTTGGGCATGTGCTGATATGGATGGTTGGTTTAATTTTTAGCTCTTAATTGTCAATTGCATTGCTTGCCTTGGAATGTTGATCCCTCCTGTCATCAGAGAGCCTTTTATTGACAATTAAGTAAAACTGCCAATTACCATTTGTCTGCTTCTGACCTGAATTAGAACCTGAGGTTGTGGATTAATTCCACTAGGCTTCTGACATTTACAGGATATCAGCACTTAGAGGATATTACCCTGATGGTTAGTGTGCTCTGGTCTTAGCTCTCAAGGCACTACTGCAGTCTCAAAAGGAATCAAAGCAATTTCTAAAATAGCCTATGATTCATTTTTTCTCCCCTCCTGTGCCTAAATCTGCTGGCTTCATGTGGAGGGGTGGGAACAAGTAACTGTAGAGGTGACATCACAGGAGTGGGCTGCTTGCCTGACAGCCAGCTTGTGAAGCTGGGCCCCGGCAGTTGTCTATCTGCTGGGCTGGGCAATGCCTCCCAGCCGTTTTGGAGACACAGCTCAGAGTTTCTTTGGTCGATGTGCCTTCTCCACATTTCTTTTTCAGACAAAAATTCTGGGCTGGGAAATCCAGGATAATGGGAATAGCAGTGGTAGGAGGAATAATCCCACCTTACATCTGTATAATGCTTTAGAATTTGAAAGCTATTTGCTCTATTTTGCCCCACCCAAACACCAGTGGGAAATGGAAGCTGGGATTTTCGACTTGAACTGGATCCTTACTCTCGCTGGCTTGCAAAAAATACCTAAATGCTAACATCCCCTATTCACCTCAAGGCATATCATGATTAGGCCTTGGACGCCACCAGAAGGTCAGAGAGGCTCCCTTCAGCTTATAGGTGCTTCCTGGAAGATAAATTCTCCAGGACAAATTGCCTGGCAGGCATAATCTATTAACTATGCCATCCTGATTGAGCCAGCAAGTAATGCCAGTCTCAGCACTGCCAACTCCTTCTGCACACCCTGGTTTATAGTCCCAATGGTCCCAAAGACCTTTACTGTAGCCAAAGGCACAGTTGCTAACTATGGAGCTCTGAAGGTAGGGTGTGTCACGAACATCTGGAAGTGCCAACAGCTGCCAGAGAGCTCAAGGGCCTGTGAAAGGAAAACCCACAATTCAAGTCACATCAGCCATCACTGTGGATCCTGAAGTGAAGGGACACTGAGCCCAGCAGTGAACAGCTGAAGAGTGGGGTAGAGGGATTCTTTCCTTGGAGGAGCCATAAAAATAGTTCTGTGGTGGTTTCATGTTTGCTTTGTGATCATTCAGCATGTAAGCTCAGCATGGCTTGGTGTCCCCACCACCTTACTGCCATAGTGAACATGAGAAGTCTCCGCTGGTCCAGCTCCCCTCCTGTGATCTTCCCCAGGATCATGGTCGCCAGGCTGGAAGTCAAAAGGGTGGCATACTCTTGATTGGCCTTCCAGGTTTTAGATTAGATTTCAGTGCCACTAGTGTGTGTGTATGTGTCCGGGGATGAAGGTGGGGGTTGGAAGCAGTGAGCCACAGATGCTCAGCAGTATTGTGAGAGTGGCAGGTGCTCCTGCTGTTGTTGCTGCCATAGCTGCCACCACCACCACTATCACCAAATGAATCCAGAATGACCTTGTGTAAGACCACAGTTGCTGGTCAGTGCCATGAAAATGTCATCTATGTAAACCAAGATGCTTATATTGGTCAGTTCTGTCTGTCAGAAATCTTGGCGAGGTATAAAAGTGACCCTTTTGAAAGTTGAATCTGTAAACCTGTATGTGGAAAGTGACTGTCAGAACAGAACATCACCACCTCCAAAGCAGAGAGCCCTCCCAGAACTTGTTTTCCAGCTCACGCAGGAAATGTGCACCTATGAAAGTAGATTAAGAATCACCATCTCAGCCTGTTTTAGAGATGTGAATAAAGATCTTGGCTTGGGACTGCCTTCTCTCTGGTTGACTGATTTTTCAATTGATTTGTATTTATTAGCTAATGAAATTAAAGTTGTAAAAATGATAACAGAAACACAATAAATCTCTCCCACAACTGGCTGTTTCTATGTCACTATGGTGCATTCCTCACTTTGATTACTTCAAAGTCTATTATTTTGTTTTCAATTATTCTGTTTTTCTGGCACTGGGGAAAATCAATTTGTTTTATTTTCTCTTATTCATGCACTCAATTATGCTCTTCGAGCACATTTAATCACTTTGATGTTTCCATTTTATGGCCCGTCTCTAGGCACTTCAGCTGCATTGCTGCCAATGGGCAAGCAGGACTAATTTGCATGTCACAATAGACTTGAAATTCTAACTCAATTTAGAAATCTTTGTGAAATCTCTTTCCAAAATGTTCTTGGAGCTGCAAAGAGGCAGAAGAATGTTGGCAAACCAGGAGCCTGTAAAGACGCTTTTCTTTCTCAAAAGACTATGAGCTCCTTCATGACCCGACCATGGCTTGGGGCAGTCCCTGTCCAGGTACAGCCAGAGACCATGGGATGGGAGGTCTGCAGACCTTCCTCTGGAACTCTCTGGTGAGAATCCTGCAGCAGCTGCCCCTCAATGGCAAGGCCAAGGAGGCTAGGCCACTTACTCTGGCAGAAAATGACCCTTAGCACTGCTGGATTTGGTGGCTGTGCTCAAGACAGCACCTGAATCTCAGTTGGCTAAAGGGCCTCTGGGTAGACTGACAAAGTTGTCAACAGTTAGGCATTCCAAAACCCTGAGTGGTTTACCTCATTTTTTCTAATAATTTCCAACCTTCCTTCTACCGCTTGATCTTTTTCGAGCTAGAAGCTGGAGGGGAATGAGCAAAACAATTGCTTTGGGCATGTAATTTGGACACACAAGCAAAAAATGCTTAATTAAACATATTAGAGGCCTCCAACTACTCTTTGAATATTCTTGGTTTGTTTATGCAACAATCAGCAACTCTGTCAGGCAGAAGGAAAATTACTTATTTCCTCTTCTACGCTTTGGGTATAATCCTCAGCTTCTCAGGTGAAATCCTAGCTTCCGCACTTACCTGCTATGTGACCTTGTATAAGTGAATTAACTTTCATAGGCCTCAGTTCTTACATCTATTAAATGGGGCTAATAATATTATATATATTAGAGACTGATCTGCTTCCTAAACCTCTATACTGTCAAGAGTTTGGCCATATTCACATACTGCTTATGTGGACATAAAAAACAAACAACCCAGCATCATCCTAAGCAATATCTTGGAAACCAAAGAGTTTGATCTGATAATTATATTTTGTAATACACATTGAAACATATATCTATATTGAACATACTAAATCCATTCCTGCTTGGGGGTCTTTGACTTTGCTTGTTTCTTCATCTAGAATGTACTTCACCCCCAGTTTTTTTTTTTTAAGACAGTGTCTCACTCTATTGCCCAAGCTGGAGTGCAGTAGTGCAATCATGGCTCACTGCAGGCTTGACCTCCTGGGCTCAATTGATCCTCACATCTTAGCCTCCCAAGTAATTGGGACTACAGGTATGCACCATCACACCCAGCTCAGTTTTACATTTTTTGGTAGAGACAGGTTTTCATCATGTTGCCCAGGCTGGTCTCAAACTCCTGGGCTCAAGTGATCTGCCTGCATCAGCCTCCCAAAGTGCTGGGATTACAGGCATGAGCCACAGTGCCCGGTCGAACCCAAATTTTGTATATCTCCTTCCCTCATTTCGTTAATCTGTTTCCAAATGTCACTTCCTCAGAGAGGCCTTTACTGAATAGCACCCCTCCAAATTTAGCAGTAAACAACATTAAATATTTATTTAGTTGTTTATTGTGTATCTTTCACACTAGAATTTAATCTCCATGATGGGCAAGGACTTTATTTGGCTTATTTCCTTCATTTTTTTAATTTTTATTTTTTATTTTTTGTCTTTTTAAAAAATTTTCTTCCCTTCAGTTTTTTTAAGAGACAGGGTCTCACTGTGTTGTTCAGGCTGGTCTCAAACTCCTAGGCTCAAGCAATCCTACTGCCTCAGCTCCCTGAGTATTTGGTATTACAAGCCCACACCACTGTGCCTAGGTTATCTATTCTATTTACTCCTGTATTACCAGTGCCCAGAATAGTGCCTGGCATATATTAACACTAAATAGTTACTGTTAGGCTTCCCTTCCATTCAACTAGGGTGGTGTCAAAGAAGGCAGAGTAGAAAGCCAGGACTTTCCATCTCTGCTTAATGGCAAGGAGGCCCACCCAGTGCTATGTTAGTAGAGGCCAAATGGGGAGCAATAAAAAGGTGCCGCTCCCATTTTTGGCCAGAGTGGTATCAGTGGAGGTCTATTGGAGAGCCTGAATTCTACTCCACCCAGCAATACTGAGGTGCCTCTCTTCTCCCCAGAGTGTCAATGGTTCTGAGTAAGGAAGCTAGACTTTTATTCCCCACCTGGAGGTAATAGGGTACTGCCCCCCACCCCTGCCAGCATGTATTACTTTTTTTTCTAACTACAAAAACAATACACATTCATGGAAGAAATTTTGAAAATTACAGAAACAGAATTAAAAAAGTCATTTATAATTCCAATTCTAGATAACTACTGTTAAGGTATACTACTTTGGTAAAGTATCACCAAAGACAACTACTGTTAGCATTTCCTTCTTGTGTTTTCTGTGCATACTCCCCTTCCCAAAACACACACTACATATAGTTACAAAATTTAAACTATATAGTAGTAAGCCACTTTGTATCCTGTTCATTTCACTTAATATTGTAATCATGAGCATATTCTCGTATCATCAAATTATCCTTACAAATTTGCTTTTTAATTGGCTGCAACACATTTTTTCACATAGATACACTGTATGGAATTAGTATGAGACCTCAAATTCAATATATCAAAAGAGAACACATCAAGTATATGTTTCAGCAAAGCTATGTCCCCTCCCCCAACAGCTTCCCATTTCAGTCAGTATCCAGGCTGGAAATTTCAGAGTCACCTTTACTTTTTCCTTTCTCCTCGATCCTCTATAAATGGCCTACCTCCCAGTGCTGGTGATGATACTCTCTTCATAGTAGCTCTCAGTCATTTCTTCCTATTTCACCATCACTATTCTAGTCCAGCATCTTGCCGTCTCAGTCTTGCACTACCATCACCATCCATCCCAAATATCACTGTATCATGTGGTGCTCTAATTCCAGAACCTAGAGTGACTTTCATTTTACTGTGGATATGAACTAGTCAGCCCAAAATTCAAGGGAACCTGCAATCTGCCCCTCATCCCCTCTCTTCTGAAACTCCCTTGCTTATAAGTGCATCCCTACAGATCTATTCAAATCCTCCCAGCCTCCTGAAAGCAGTCTCCCTAAAGTCTTATCGCCCAGTCTCTCCTCTATATAGTGTCAGCCCTTATTATATTCTGATCTAATATAAGCCCCCCAGGGGCTTAGCTTTGTCTCCTAACCTAGATTTCTCAACTGTTTATCAGGAGGAGGGATCATGTCTTAAACACCTCTTATATCTCCCAATGGCACCAACATGAGTGGAGTGTTGTTAAAAAAATATATGTGTTGATTGCTTGAGCTGGGCTTTAAAGTGGAGACACAATCATATCTCTTAAAATTAAACTGGTTCTGAAGCTCACTTTGGAGCCTGTGCAGGGGGAAAGGGTTTACTAGGGGAAGGGTTTATTAGTGACTGGAAAAAACCAGAGGGGAGATGATGAGTAGGTGTCACAGGGCAATGCTGCCATGGAGAAGAGGACCACCAGGTCTGGGTTCAAATCTTGAGTTTACCACTTACTGTTATGTGACTAGGGCATGTTACACAGTTTTCGGGAGCCAGTCTCCTACCTCACAAAGAAATTGTGAGGTTAAATGAGATCATGTATGTGCAGTACCCAGCATAGGGTATTGTGCTGTACACTGTCAATATCAGTTCCCACTTCACAGATTTAGGTAGAAATTTCAAGTTTTCATGAGGAATATGCCAAGGGTTTTCATGGTTTGTTAAAATCTTCTGTCTGTTACTATAGCTTTGGGAAGCAATCTCTATTTTTATTTTAGAAATATAAAACGTTTTTTTTCGTAGATAGGGTCTGTCTCTGTCACCCAGGCTGCAGTGCAGTGGCACAATCATGGCTCACTGCAGCCTCAATCCCCCTGGGGTCAAGCAATCCTCCCACTTCAGCTTCCAATGTAGCTCGCACTACAGGTATATACAAACCATGCCCGGCTAATTTTTGCATTTTTCATACAGATAAGGTTTCACCATGTCATCCAGGCTGGTCTTGAACTCCTGGGCTCAAACAATCCACCTGCCTCAGTCTCCCAAAGTGCTGGGATTACAGGCTTGAGCCATCATGCCTGGCCCAGAATTTGTAAAATTTTTAGCATGACATTTTTATGTTATTTTTCTATCTAAAAACAACGACAACAAGAAACTTTTCCATCTCTTATGCACTTTAGTGAAACAAGAAAGGGAGAAACCTGCTTGATGAGGAAGGCCAAGCTGGCAGTAGGCTCTTGGAAAGGACCACGGGGAGATGCAGAGGAATAAAGAGCCAGCAGGGGACAGGAAAGAGAATTAAAGGATGGACATCACAGAGATTTTCACCCGAAATCATGCAAATTGGCTCAGGTATCCTCTGCAACCCTGCTCCGAAGTCCTTCCAAGAAGCCCTGAAGCAAATGGTCAGTTTATCGTTGGGACCAACCCTACCTTTCAACTTATCCTCATGGCTGCTCAAGAAGCAAGAGACAATGTAGAAGGAAGCCACGTTCTCATGGTATAGAGCCCCACCATGCAGGAGCACTGCTTCAAGCCTGGGGCTCCAGCAGGACTTGAATATGCCCAGAACTGAGCTCTAATTGCTAGCCCCTAGAAGGATGTCAATCACAGATGTCAGGCTGCCAGAGGAAGTGCTGCTTATACCCAGCACAATGTTTCTCCTAAGAATGCTACCAGCAGATGTGCAAAGGGTCTCAGACTGGGGCTGTGGAACTACAAATGGCAGATTGGGTCTGGTGGCTACAGCATACTTCAGGCAGCAGGAGTTGGGTGAGCTGGCTTCTTCTACCTTCCATCCATATCTTTTTGTTCTCTACTCATCTCAAAAGGGAGCTAGAAGCTTCTGATTACAGTATGGTGGGGGGTGGGTGGGGCCTAGGGAGGGCTAAAAGGCCTATGTGGGGGGCCAGAATTTCAAAGGTTGCTCAAGGCTGTCTTCTTCCCATTTCCAGGGATCCATGAGACTTTAGGTGCTTAGGATTAGCCGCATGGAAGGAGCTGGGCATGTAGTATGAGGTAGGGGGGTTTACTAAGGGTGACTGGAAAGAGCAGATGGGATGACAAGTAGATCTGACAGAGCAACGCTGCAAAGGAGAGGAGGGATACCAGAAAGGTCAAACAGCCTGACTCTAAAGCTCCAATCCAGGCCTGGGTTCCAATGTCCACTCTATTGCCTATTAGCATTGTGTGTGGCACACAGTAGGTACTCAATAATTACTTACTGAACAAATAAAGGCAATCTTGGCCAAGTTACCTACCCTCCCTGAGCCTTAGTTTCCTCATCTGTAAGATAAATAGTAGCTACTATTCTTATTCTTTCATCTGTGTTGTCTCTTATGGGTCCACACCCATATCAGTTTGTTAGGTTGCCATCTTATCTCCTTCAATAAGGATAAAAAAGAGCAGATGCATGCAAGGCCGTTTTCTTCTCTTGTGTCTTCTGCCTCCTCCTCCTCTTTTCTTCCTGACCTTGTTTCTTTTTCTGTCCCAGTCAAACTTGGGGAATAGTTCTGGGAACACAGAGCAAGTGTTGAAACCTCCGGTCACAACTATAACACATTCTCACAAATGCACAACTCCCCCACCCCTGTTCCCCAAGAAGATTGGGCCTGGGCTGCAATGTGGAGCTCTGAGTCTCCTAGGGGCCCCCACTTGATTCAAATGCCATCAGTACCAGAGACTAGAAAGCCTCCTACCTCTGTCCGCATTTCCCCATGCAGACTTAGCCAGGCTTGAGGAGCTAGCCCTCCCTGGGGATTAATCATATCAGCATTATTTAAATTTTGGAAGGTTCACGTGAGCCAATTCCTCTGGAGTACATTAACCAGAGGAAAGGCAACCAGCTTTTAAGCATATGAAGATGGTGCGAGGATGATTTTACAGTGGCAGTCATGAGCTGGGCCAAGCCATCTGCTCTCTAACCTGTACTTTCTTATGAACAATGACACATACCTTCAAGATAGCTCATTGGCATGAGTGGAGCTTTTCTCTGTGTGAAGCTAATAGCTTGAATGGACTCTCCATGATTTTGTGGGTCTTTTTTCATCTCAGAAAGACTAAGGGGCGGTAAAGATGGGATAAGGTGAGGTCTAAATTTGCCTGTCCCTTCAGTCATCCTGTGGCACGTGGAATGCATCTCTGTAAGATGAATCTTCTCAGGTTTGATTTCCAATAGGCTACAATCTCATCTTTTGTCCTTCTAAGGGATGTGGTGAGAAAGAGAAAAAACCCAAGCTTAAAGGCTAAACAAATTCAACTAGACATGCTGGCTGAACTTCCTCACATAGAGTGGAGCTGAATCCATTCATTCCCTCATTGCCATCTTACCTCCCCAAAACAATCTGTGTCCCACATCCTACTCTTTGTTTTTCATGCGGTGAGGGGAGGTGGAGGGGAGGTACAGTGAGAAATATTCAGCTTCACTGAGGTTTTTATGTGTAAGAACAAATAACAGTCTTGTAGACAGGAAAATTTTTCAGAATTCAGAAAATTCAGCAGCCTTTCCACACTGACCATTGTCATGGCAACGCACTATCTGATGGCAGCATGCGTCACCACACTGGAGGGGCACAGTATCAGTATAGCAGGTTAGCCTGGCCATATTTAGCAACATTTGGACTTCTTTGTAGCCTCATTTCTTCTAGGTTTAGCTGAATTTCTCTTTGGTTCTGAGCTTGTGTGTTCTGCTAAATTTGTATGGCTAGAACACAAGACTTGGTCAGTATGAAAGGGATGGCTAAATGGAAAATCTGAACTAGTGTTCTACAGCCACTCCACTTGCTGTCTACCCTCTCTGGCTCCTCCTCACCCACTCTTAACCATGTAGTTTCTCTTCTCTGCATCAATTCTTTCCTATACACAGCATCACCTCCCCACACCCAACAATTGTGACTCAGCTACCAACCCCAGCACACTCACCATATTCTTTCTTTTTCTATTTTCTCATTGTAACATACAGCATCCTAGAATCCTAGGGTTGGAAGGAGCCTTAACAGCAATTTAGTCTAATCATCTTCCCCCAAGGCAGGAGCCCTTCCATAATATGATAGCCTATGATTGTCTAGCTTCTATTTGTGTATCTCCAGTGACAGAGACCTCATGCCTTTCTGGGCAGTCTGTTCTACTTTGAATAGTTCTAATTGTTAGAAAATGTCTTCCTTCTATTGAATGAAAATCTACCTTTTAAAAACATCCACCCATGGGTCCAGCTTTATGCCTCACGGCCACACGGACCCTGTCTATGCCCTTTGCTCTGTGACAGATAAATGAAGTAGAAACCACATCCCTGAGTATTCTCCAAAAGGCCCCAGTACCTCCCACCAGACCTCCTGGAGCCTGGGCTCCAGTCCTCTCCCCAGCCCGACTGACCTCCAAGAACATGCTCCTATTTGTCTAGAGTCCTTTAAAATGAGGTCGATACTACATTAGCATCTCTAGAGGCCACCTTGCCCTGGTGACTCATACTGAGCTCCGAGTTGACTCAAATCCCTAATTCTCTTTCAGCAAAATGCTGCTAAGCCATGTCATCCAGATTTGAAAGCGTGTACTTGCTTTTGTAGGACCCAATTCCTGGTCTGTATGTTTCCTCCCAGTTTGATTTCATTGTGTTACAATCAGAATATTGCTTTAACCTGTTAGAATCTTTAACAAACTTGACTTCCATGTAATTTTCATGTCCTTTAAGATCTATTATTTTTTTCACCAACCCTCATCCTAGCCTTTTATCTCAAATCTTTTTGATTCTTACCTTTCCTTGTTCTCTTCCCTTTGTATTCCCTTCCTTATGTCTTCTCTCGCTTGTCATTTCCATTTCACCACTCTCTGGAGCTATATGCCTGGGTATGTGTGCAGGGAAGCAAGGGCATACCCGTATCTGCATATACGGAGGTGTGAGTGAGCAGCTGCAAGGCTTGCTTAGTTTCCCTGTTTCTATTGCTTTGTCTGTGCTCTACCAGGATTTAAAGCCTGAATGGGGGAAAATGGCAGTGTTAAAGGAAGGGTAAGAGAAGCTTGCCCAGGATCAGTTCTGAGGAACACAGGACATGTGTCCCAGGTTTGGGGTTGAATGGATAGTGTTCATCAGGGCTGCAACATAGTGAGAAGGACTGGAGAAGTTCCAGGAGTGGAAGGATTTTCAAGGCCTTAAAAGTTGGATAAGGGATGAGGATTTGGTTAGGAAGCAAGGGCTTGTGATGTCAGTAGCCACTGAGAGGTGAGAGGGAGGTAGCTTGAAGCTATAGGGTCAGGAGAAGGCCAAGGGCTAAAGATGCCTCAGAAGAGACAATCAGCAATGCTGTGAGAATAGCCTTGAGAGTCTATGACCTCTTAGCTTAAAAACTTTTCTCTGGCTAAATGAGCTCAGGACACGAAGGTTTTGCTGCTGTCATATACTGGGCTCTGCTAGTGGATAGGGGCATTAATGTAACCCGCAACAAAGACTCTCAGGACATAGAGTGTTTCCTCAGACTAACTCCAGCATTGAACAGGCCTCCTTTTTGTGTTGGATTATATTCCAGTGAGGGACTCAAAGGTACGATAACTGGTGCTATCTTGGTCATTTTATGAATAAACATGGGAATTTCTCCGTCCAGGATGGGCAAAAAGATACCCTTGGTCTCTTAACTCTGGCAAATAATTAGGATCAAAAAAATACACACATGGATATGCACATTAAATTCAACAGGAAAATGGGTGCCAAAAATACTTAATGCAAATCGTGGATGAAGTGAGTTGTGAAGAAGTAGCTGGAGTTGAGAGGGGGCCCTACTGGAATGCTGAGGGCAGTGACCCCAAACAGCCAGTGGACAGTGGGATCAGGAGGGCAATGCCCTGATGACTGCCACTTACCTCCACCCGAGGCCAGAATGATTCCAGGCCAGCCTTGGGGAAGGGAAGGAGGCTAGGCCAGCAGCCCATCTGCAGCACTCTGGCTAAGTCCAGGGAATCTGCTCCCAGGGCATCAGAATACCTGACTACTCATTGTAGTTCCACATTCTTTCAAGGCTCTACTGGATCAAGGAATCATACATATTGGAACAGAATGTCTGTGAGTCCCCTCCCCATCCCTGCTAAGTCTGAGTTGACTTGAATTTTCCTCTTTTTTTTTTTGGTGGGGAGGGGCAGGGTCTCACCCAGGCTGGAATGCAGTGGTGTGAACATGGCTCGCTGCAGCCTCGACCTCTTGGGCTCAAGGGATCCTCCTGCCTCAGCCTCCCAAGTATTTAGAACCATAGGCACATGCCACTATGCCTGGCTATTTTAAAATTTTTTTTTCAGAGTTGGAATCTCGCCATGTTGCTCAGGTTGGTTTTGAACTCCTGGGCTCAAGCAATCCTCCCGCCTCAGCCACCCAAAGTGCTGGGATTACAGGCGTGAGCCATGGTGTGCTGCCAACTTTTCTCATCTTAAAGAGTGCTTTACTATTGGCCTTTTGAAATAAAAAGGGTCTCAGGGAACACTTTAGAACTGATTTTCCCCTGGAGGTGCCAAAAGCTGAACCCTTTGTCCTTCTGAGGTGACATTAGCCAGCCAAATGACAATCCCAACCAGAGTGGCCAGTGTAGCATTCCAGCTACAAGCTGTCAGGCCAAGCAGAGGTTTCCCTTCCAAGTCAGTGAAACGATTAGCTACCAAAAGGCAAATGGTATTTAAGGAAGCCCCCACTGATGGGCCACCACAAACTGGGTGGAACAAGGAGTGCAGGCCTCGGGGGGCGGTGCTCACCTTTGATGTAGTTGAGGATTTGCTGGATTCGGTGGGGCTCATTGCGGTCTGGCCGGCAGCTTGGCGTGATTTCCAGCACATAATCAGGACCATATGCTGTGAAAAACTGTAAGGAAAAGGGAAAGGCCAAAAAACAAACCAAGTCACATAAAACCTCCAAACCAACCACATACAAACAATCAAAAGAAACTCACACTACCGACAAGGCAAGGGAGGCCTCCTTGGGCCGAACAGGATGATGCAGCAGGAGGCGCTGCCTTGGTGGTATCACTACTACCCTTGCTCAGACCTTCAGTGATAGTGCCCTGTGAAATTATTTAGCTTGCCATCCAGCGGTTCTCTGCTCAGGTCTCAACTTTCTCTCCAAGTTCAGCTCTTATTACTTCCTTGTCCTCTGGCCACACTAGTCTGTTTGGTGCTTTTCCAAATCACACCATGCTTTCTCTTCCCTTAGGATCTTTGCCATTGCTCTTTCCTGGGGCTTGCAAAGGCCCTCCCCCAGTCCCTGCTGCCTGTGAAAAACCTCCCCATCCTTCCAGACACAGCTCAAATGTCACCTCCTTCACAAAGCTGTCCCTCCTTCTCCATCAACCCTAAGAACATTCTGTTGGTACTTCTTTCAGGGCCCTTAAATACACAGCGCTTGCCTGCACATCACATGCAGGTCACTGTACTGGCTGCAGAGGGGCTGTAAAGATGGATGAGACCTCCTCTGGGGTCCTCTAGGTGTTCACAGGCATATCCTGCACTGGATAGAGGTTTTTCAACAGTGACCCAATCTCTGCACACTGGACTGTCAGCTCCCTGAAGGCAGGAAGCACCTGTGTCTTATTCATCTCCTTGGTCCCCACAGACCATGGCAGCTGCCTGTTAGTTTTGGTTGCCTTGAATTCCCTGTCCCAGGAATAGCAATGAAGTCTAGTTTCTCTACTTTAATTTTTCTTTCTCAGTAGTAGAGTTTATTTGTTTTTAAATTCAGGTAATCAAAATAAATGTTTGTGGATTCTATATCTAGCTTGGTAGATGACTCCTTGTGACCTCTGGGAAGTCACATCTGATTCAGCCTCTCTGGTAGGGCCCACTTGGGGTAAAACACTCCATGACAAAGGGAATCATTCAATTGGGGTAAGTCTTTGAATGGGAAATATGCAAAGCTACTATTTCTGTTTAGTTTTTAACAGAAATAGTATTTGTGCAAACTCTCCAGAGGGAGAGCATATGGTCCTTAACATTATGTGCTTTCAATAGTGATATTATTAGGAGGTAAGTAAACCAGGGAAATTCAAATTCTATGAAAAAAAAATGGTACAGAGGGCATGAAAAAAGAATATTGATATGCATCATGACTTTGATGTCATTCAAATAGCTTCTTAAATATAATCCAGAGTTATTGCCATTGTCACCAAATTGTCCTTGTTAAGAGTCTGGATGTACATCTGGCACTGTGGGAGATGTTGTGGAACAATCTCTAGGGATTCTAACAGTGTCTTTGTAGAATCTATGGAAGTAATTTGATGTCGAGATGGTTTTGCACACCCATGACAGAAAACTCTACACATTTAATTAAAAGAAAAAAAGAAGAATGCCCAAGACTGTGCCAATGCTTATAATGCCCTTTGTGTGTATATATGTGTGTGTGGACTGATCTAGAAAGAGAGAGGGGCTTAGGTCCTTCCTGCTAGTACTCTCTGATGCCTGAAGCCCTGAGTTCCGGAGATAGAAAAGCTTTTGAGTAGAGACTGTCTTTCCTGAACCCATATGTGGAACAGACAGGAGGGGTTACCTGGGGGACACATCCACAGCCAGTACCCCCTTGCCCCTGCATCATGATTGAAGAAACTTTAGAGGCTTGTATTTGTAGCCAAGGAGGGACACTCAGTCCAAGTTTGAGGACCTTTTGGGCTTGTCAGTGGAAGAGAAGGCTTTAAACGGTGTGGCACTCTCTCCTTAGGCAGCCTCTTCTCCAGAGTGTGTCAACTGGTACACTCATTTCATGGGTATGGAAAGATAGGCTTAGAGAGTACAACAGAAGAAAGGCAGCTGCAACAAAGAAGCTCCTCTCGGAGACCCAAAGCCCTGGTATCAATGTGCTATAAAAATCAGGGGTGGGGTGCCTAGCTGAGGTATAGGAGGTGGGAATGTTGTGCCTCCAGTTGCAAAGATGACACTACCGATTCTCTGTCAGTGAGACATGTCATGAGCTGCTTGATTAGGGCTGAGTGTTTGGAACAACATGTCCTCACTTATGTGTGCCTATTATGCACTTACCCTCACTCTCCTACTTTAGCTCCCTCTTTGACCAAGAGCACACGGTTGCAAGATGGTCAGCTGGGACCAGGACTGGCTGCTGTGTGACAGAACTCAGTTCTACTGGGATTAAGCCTCTTGTCGTGGTTTCATTAGCACCTGGCTTTTAAGTAACTGAGCCACATGGTAGGCACAATCATATATAACTCATTCTTTGCTGAAGCAGGCTGGCTGCAGGTAATAGCGAAGTCTGGGTTCCTCAACTTCTCCCCACCTTTGCCAATCAAATGTTATTTCCAGTATTTGCACTATTCTTAGGTTAGGGAACTCAGATGGTTTAAGAAAGTCCTTGTGTTGTGAGCCAGTTCTACATGGCAGCTGGCTGGCCTGCAAAGGTAGAAACTTACGTGATGTTCTCTTTGCATACCCTGTAGCGTCCAACTCAAGTCATCACAGGTTTCCCTTAGATGTATGTTGAATTAAATTAACTCACCAAGGGTTTAGCTAGCCATATAGCTAATTGTGTAAAATAATTCAAAGAATCAATTCATAGCATTAACAGTTTTTCTAGACTCTTGAGGCAGCATGATGAAGGGGAAAGAACACTGGCTATAGAGTCAGGGGAGCTAGATTTTGGTGCCTGGATTTAGCTTGTGTGCCTCGGGTAAGCTGCTTCTTTTTTTAAAGAAATATTTTAAAATATTTCATTAGCTTTTGGGGGTACAAGTAGTTTTTGGTTACATGGATGAATTATATAGTGGTGAATTCTGAGATTTTAGTGTACCTGTTGTAAGGCAGGTTGCCTTGCTGGGAGCTTGGACGCACCACCCCCCCCTCCTTTTTTCCCTTTTACAAGCCCCGAGCAAGCTCAGACATGCTCGGGAATGTTCCCTTCTCCCTTGCTCACACAGCCTAGTTTTCTCTTAAAGAGCCCAGTATGTAAACAAGGTGCTGCAACCATAGCTTCTTAATAACCAATAGCAGCTAAGCCCTAACAACCAATAGCAGGCAAGTAATTCCAACCAATAACAAGCCAAGTCCTAGGTCAAGGCTTGTAACTTACCCAATAGCAGTCTTGCTCTCCCTCAACCAATCGAGCTGTTTCACTCCCTATAAAACCCCATGTCTAAAAAAGTCAGTGCGACTTCTCCGGCCCCTCCTGTCCGGACCGCAGAACCTCACCAGGGAGCCTAAATAAATTCCCTTGCATTGGATTATTTTGGTACTGGCCTCAGTTTCTTCCTTTTATCCTCGTAAACAAACCTCACACCTGTCATCAGGTAAGCTTTTAAATCTCGGTTTCATCATTTCTACCTGACCATGACGAATGCTGACCTCGTTGGGTTGTTAGGAGCCAATGAGATAATATCTATAAAAGGGTCTAGCACAGGGCCCAGCACATAGTAGAACTTCAATAAATGTGAATTCCCTTCTCCTGAGGCAAGAGGCCCTTGCCTAACCAAGCGTCATCCATACCCTGAAGGATATCAGGTGAAGTGTTTAGGGCTGAGATGTACAAAGAGGAGCCTGTTCTTCCCGCCATAGCAAGCCCAGCAGCCTCAGTGTCTCCACTTGCTTAAGCCATTAGCTTAGCCTAGGAGAAATTGACTAGCCTGTGGAGAAGCTGACTTCTCTCACAGTTTCCTGTCCTATAGTCCTGCCACTTGTTACTTACTGGTGAGGTGGAAAGGAAATTTGATCACGTAAGGCAAAAGAGATGTTGGGGTGGAGGGATTTGGCTAGAACTAGAAATAGCTTGAGGCCCCACCCTGAAACTGCCCTACAGTCCCGAAGAGGAAAAGAAATCGGCAAGCAGCAATCCCATTCCCAGACAGGTGGAGCAGGGGATGAAAGAGGCCAGCTGACCTTCAAGGGAAAATGCTGGCTTTGATCTCAGCAAAGAAAAGAGGGAGGTGCTAACGTCTCTCCACCCCTTCCCCTTTTCCCCTCAGCACTTCTTTTGCTTTTTGGGCTTCAGTTTATGCACTTTTGAGGGGGATATGGTACTGAAAAGGAGGCAAATGGAACGTATGAGACGGGGCAGAATGATGGAAATGAAACGTAGTGGCTACTTTAGGGTAGTCGGTCCCTTTCAACCCTAGAGTCAATGAAGAAAGAAATGTAAATAGCTCAGCTTGAGTTCAGTTCAGCCCACCTCAATGCTCTTTTCTTGCGCATGTCTCTTCAGGTTTGCTCACACAGTGAAGGCAGCATACAACTAGATAGTCGGTCAAAAAGATATTCAGAAGAAGCCCCAAGGTTGCTGTTATTCCTCTATAATCATGTTAGGTTAGAGGAAACCAAGCAACAAACTTGAATCCACCAATCCTTTTATCCTTGCCTCAACATTTAGTAAGTATCTACTATGTGCCCAACTAGGTTAGTCATTGGGGTACAAAGACAATAAGATATGTTTCATAGGAGGGATTATTATAGACCAGTGTGATGAGTGGTATAATATTAACCATACTAAAAATAAAAGTAATAACCACTAACACGTATTAGAAGCTTATTATGTGTCAGGCACCTAGAGTGTCTAAGCATCATTATTATTATTATTTTTTGAGATGGAGTGTCATGCCGTTGCCCAGGCTGGAGTGCAGTGGCACGATCTTGGCTCCCTGCAACCTCTGTCTCCTGGGTTCAAGAGATTCTTCTGCCTCAGCCTCTCAAGTGGCTGGGACTACAGGTACACGCCACCACGCCATGGTTGCTGGGGGTGGGGAGAACTTACTACAGAGTAAGAAGAGGGGAGAGGCAAGAAAAGAATTATGGGGAACAGCACTACTTCAGAGGTGGGCACAGGGAGTGGAAACAGTTCGGGCAACAATTTGAAATCTTTCTGAGAGGATAAAAAAGAGGAAGGCTGAAAAGTGTCTTCCGATTTGTCCATTGGAAGGAGAACTTTGCTGCAGCAGTCAGTGGAGGGTGGGCAGAAGTCTGGTGGGAGTGAGGAGGCAGAGATGAGAGTGATGATGGAAATACAGTAGTTCCCCCTCATCCCTGGGGGATAGATTCTAAGACTCCCAGTGGATGGCTAAAACTGCAGATAGTAACGAGCCTGATTGTTCTCAATGGGAACAGGTTTCTGTTGTCTTCCACCCACAGATTTAATGCCTTTTCCTTCTTAATTAGGCATTTATCCTTCACTGTGACTGTAACTTTTGCAGTTTGAGGCACGAAAGCAAACCTAGCACAGATTCCTTCCTTCCTTCCTTCCTTCCCTCCTTCCCTCCCTCCCTCCTTCCTTCCTTCCTTCCTTCCTTCTCCTTCCTTCCTTCCCTCCCTCCCTCCATTTCCTCCTTCCCTCCTTCCTTCCTTCCTTCCCTCCTTCCCCTCCTGGGTTCAAGTGATTCACCTGCCTCAGCCTCCCGAGTAGTGGGGATTACAGTCGCACACCACCATGCCTGGCTAATTTTTTTGTATTTTTAATAAAGACAGGGTTTCACCATGTTGACCAGGCTGGTCTTCTTGGCTGGTCTCCAACTCCTGATCTCAAATGATCTGCCTATGTAGGCCTCCCAAATTGCTGGGATTACAGGCGTGAGCTACCACCCCGGCTCTTCATGATTTCACAGATAGATTTGTTCTTATTGTAGATCTTGGTAACCTCAGCATATGATTTTTTTCCTTAAGTTGAGAACTTTCACCTTTTCACTAAAGGAAGTACTTCATGGTTTCTCTTTGGCATATCTGAACTGCCTGCATCACTACTCTTGTGCTTTGGGGCCATTATTAAGCAAAATAAAGGTAACTTGAACATAAGCACCGTGATACTCTGACAGTTGGTCTGATAATCAAGGCAGCTACTAAGTGACTAATAGCGGGTGGCATAGACGGCATGGATACTCTGGACAAAGGGATGATGCATGTCCTGGGTGGGAGGGAGCAGGACAGTATGAGATTTTATCATGCTATTAGGAACAACGTGCAATTTAAAACTTGAGAATTGTTTATTTCTGGAATTTTCCATTTAATATTTTTGGACCACAGTTGACAGCAGGTAACTGAAACTGAGAAAAGTGAAAGGGGGGATAACAAGGGAACTACTGTATACCAGCAGTCCCCAACCTTTTTGGCATCAGGGACCGGTTTTGTGGAAGACAATTTTTCCATGGACTAGGGAGGTAGGGATGCTTTCAGGATGAAAGTGTTCCACCTCAGATCATCAGGCATTAATTAGATTTTCATAAGGAGTGCACAACCTAGATCCCTTGCATGTGCAGTTCACAATAGGGTTCACACTCCTATGAGAACCTAATGCTGCCATTGATCTGACAGGAGGTGGAGCTTAGATGGTAATTCTGTCTGCCTGCTGCTCATCTCCTGCTGTGAGGCCTGGTTCCTAACAGGACACTGGCCTGTGGCCTCGCGGGGTGGGGGTTGGGGACCCCTTCTGTATACTGTGTGTTTTTTTTTTTTTTCCAGGAGCTTGATACAGGGGTAGGGCTGGGGTAGATGGGAGGATATTAAATATGTTTATGGGCTGAGGGGAAAGAGTCTATAGGATGGGAGTCCGGGGCGGCATAATAGATATTTCGAGTTAGTTATGCCTGTCTTTCTGGCCCATAGAAAGAGATCCACAAGGAAAAATACTGTTTTTTTAAAAATCTTTATTATATCCTATTATCCACAGCTACTAGTATAAGGCCTGGAAAATAATAGTTGCTCAATTCATGTTTGTTGAATGAAGTAAAATAATTGGGATTCTGAACAGATTCACATCCAGTAGGGAGGATTAGGCTCTTGAAGGATGGGGTGATTCCAGACAGGCAGGGATGGAGTATGTATTGGGGGATAGTTAGAGGAGGCAAAAGAATGCAGGACAAGTTTGGGGACCAGCAAGCACTGTTAGTGGGCTAAAGTTGGAAAAAGAGAGCATAGGAAGCATTGATTCCCATGTTGAGGAGACAGGACTTAATGTGACAGGCAATGAGGCAGAGTTAGGACTGGAGCTGTAACTTATGGGAACTGAGAGCAGCACATGAAAGGCTGGGTGACCAATGTGGAGGCACCTGCAATAGTACAAAATAGGGGACACAAAAGGCTTGAACCAGAGTGACTGCTGTGGAGATGGAGTGGACGGGAAAGAGATACTGTGTTGGGGCTGGGCATGGTGGCCCTCCCCTGTAATCTCAGCACTTTGGGAGGCTGAGACAGGTGGATCCCATGAGGCCAGGAGTTTAAGACCAGCCTGGCCAACATGGTGAAATCCCGTCTCTACTAAAAATATGGAAATTAACCAGGCATGGTAGTGCATGCCTGTAGTTCCAGCTACTTGGGAGGCTGAGACATGAGAATCCTTGAACCCAGGAAGCAGAGGTTGTAGTGAGCCGAGATTGCACCACTGCACTCTAGCCTGGGTGACAGATTGGGACTCTGTCTCAAAAAAAAAAAAAAAAAGAAAGAAAGAAAAGAGATACTGAAATGGTAGACTCAATAGGACTTGCCAACTGCTTGGTTATGGAGGAAAAGAGAGAAGTCAAAGTTCACTGCTGGATTTTGAGTCTGGGTGAGTGGGAGACTTGCAGTGCCACTGACAGAAGCTGAGGTAAGTTAGCAGGAAGAGCAAGTTTACCCAAGGGAAGCTGATAGGCTTGGGGTTAGCTGGGTTTGAGATGATGGTGAGGCATCTGGATCATGATGTCTAGGAGGCAGCTGGAGAGATGACGATAGTGTGTAGAAGTGAGGTCATGGCTGGGGACTAAGGTAAAAAAGTTTGGGAGAATGTCTATATTTACAAGGTAGTCAGGGGATAAAAAGATCCAGTGAATAGAAGGAAAAAGAGCAAGTAGAGAGGAAGATAGGGAACAGTAAAGTGAAATCTCCTGGAACTTCAGGGATGAGAAGCAGCATAAGGAAGATGCTTAAAGGGATCCATCTGCCATGCTGGCAATATGGCCCTGTGGCTAAAGTAGCCTCCCTCTCTCCTAGTCAGTTAGGGATACAATAACACTGCTTCTGTCCAAATCCCTTTCTATAAAAATCCAAGCAGCTCTCACATTTTTTATTGTTAACTCAAGGTCTACTTTTTCCTAAAATTATACTTGCTTCTATCAGGGCAAGCCCAAGGTCAGTGCCAATCTCTCTTGCAGACCCCTGAGGCTTTACTGTTTTTAGTTGGGGAAGTCGTGCCTGTGATGGTAATGTAGGTTCTGGTTAGGAAGAGCTTTTCTTGTCCTGAATCACCCTTTGAAAAGAACTCATCATGACCAGAATAACCCGGCACCAGCCCTTTGAACCATAACATGGTCTTGTACGATGCTTCTCAATCTTTCCTATATCACCAATTACTCCATCAAAGAACTTGGGCTCAACCATCACAGAAACAAAAAAAGCCCTCTTTTTTCCCAGAAAACCATTTCTGTTTACAGGAAATTCAGTGATTACGTATGTCATTTAGGGTACATTTTAAGGACATAAAATTGCAGTGGTATTATTGGGAGTAGATTTTATTGCCATGGCTTTACAACACAAACAAAAATAATAACTCCATTAGTTGTTGAATTGGACTGGCAGGAAGCAGCACATCAAAAGTGATTGTGAGCAGGCAGGGGGATGCGGGATTGGGAGTGTACAGAGCACAACCAAAAGGTCAGGGAGATATGGGCTATTGGAGATAAGATGGTACATGTGGAGGTGAATCTGAGGATGGAAAAAAAGTGAATTCTTAGTTGCTGGAATAGAAACCTGGTATCCTGTCTAGACTTCATTTGTATCCCACCTGTGGTACTCATTTTACCTCTGAACACAGAGTTGGTACTTAAAAACTGCTTGGTGGTGAGGTTTATATACCAGTGCCTGGTTGTGCCAAGAACCGTTTGAGTGAATGAAGAGGGCATGGAAATGTTTTTATTTTTCAGATATTTCAATGGCATTTTACCTATTGGTATAAAAAAAGTTTATTAAGCAAAAGAATCAAGTAAACCTGAAAAATGTTATCTTACTGGAACACTAATTATTATTATTGTTTATAACTTTTTTTTTTAGAGGCAAGGTCTTACTGTGTCACCCAGGCTGGTATGCAGTGATGTGATCATAGCTCACTGTAACTTGAGCTGTAATTATATTTAGGCAAAGAATATGCTCAATATTAACATCTAATTTCATTAGTAAAGTACTTAGAAGCTTTTGTGAACACATATATATAGCCCTTTTGTGTATCATCTAATTAGTAAGGTTCCTGTGTTAGCCAATCCACAGCAGAGTGTGTGTGTGTGTGTGTGTGTGTATGTGTGCATGTGTGCACATGCATGCATTGTATTAGGTGCTGAGTGAGCATCATTCTAGGCCCTAGGGACAGCTGAGTACTAAAAAAAACAAAACAAACAAAACAAAAAATAAGGTCTGGTGACTGCTCTCAAGGAGATGACAATCAAATAGAGAGGGAAGATATTATAGCAAAAGCAGAGGAATAAATCCAAGCTAAAGTATGTAGTATTGGTTAGTGTACAATAAAATGCCCTCACACATATGGGGCACTGGACAAATTAGGTGACTTGTCCAAGATCATAATCTTAACACTATGTAATACAGTTAACAGATGTGAACTTGAACCAATGACTTTGAACTTCCTACCTTATAGGATTCCACTACATCATGAAGCAATAAGCATAGTAATTAAAAACTGAGATTTCTGGAGTCATATGGGATGAGTCCTACATCTTTGCTCTACCACTGATGGAGTTTAGATGTGTGTCTTCTCCAAATTTCATGTTGAAATGTGATCCCCAATGTTGGAGGTGAAGCCTGGTGGGAGGTGTTTGGGTTGATGCCCTCCCCATGGTAAAGAGTGCGTTCTTGCTCTGAGAGTTAATGTCACATTTGTTGTTAAAAGAGTCTGTGACCTTTCCCATCTCTCTCTTGATTCCTCTGTGGCCATGTAACATGCTGGCTCCCCTTTGCTTTCCACTATGATTGGAAGTTTCCTGAGGCCTCACCAGAAGAAGTTGGTGTCATGCTTGTACAGCCTGCAGAACCAAGAGCCAATTAAGTCTTTTTTCTTTATAGATTACCCAGCCTCAGGTATTCCTTTATAGCAACACAAATGAACATCTACTAGCAGTGTGACCTTAGGCAAGTGATTTAACTGTTCTGTACTTTGGTATTCTTGTTTGTAAAATGGGAATAATAACAGAACCTATTTTATAGGATTGTTGTGACAATAAATGAGTGAATTCATGTAAAGAATTTAGAACAGTGTGCTTGGCTCATTGTAAATGCTCAGTAAATATTAAATGCTGAATATTATCATTCTTTTTCTTGTGCTTTATCAACTGTACAAAGAAACAGAGCCCTGAATGTAATGAGCAGTAGTAAAATTGGATTTCTCTACAAATGTCCATTTAGACCGAATGAGGGTGAATTCTGAGGAGCTTACCTTTTATCCCCAAATCCTGAAGCCAGAAAGAGGGGCAGAGAGATCAAGAAGAGAAAGATTCTAAGTAAAAATAAATAAGAAAGATGGAAAAGAAGAGGAGGGAATGAGAAATTAGAAGTGGTAGGAGAGAGAGGCACAGGACAGAGGTAATAGAAAGGAGCAGAAGAAATAAAAATGAGGAGGCGCTTATATTGGGAAGGGGAAGAAGGAGATCCAGAGGAGGAGGCAGGAAAGACAAGGGCAGGGTGGCCGCCACTTCACTAGGGGTCTCCCTGCAGGCCAGAGTTTTCCTTCAGGGTGTGGTTTCAAGGGTTTTAGGGAAGGGCCCTGGCCAAGACTAATAATACCTTACCCCATCATTGCTGATCCTCAAATTTCCACGATTAGAGAGAATTCCTTCTTCATACTATGTGCAGGGCCAACTCTGGTTATATCATATGTCCCTGTTAATCAAATGAATATTTTGGAAGCATGCCTACACACGAAGGTTTTTTACATCAAATTTTCCTCAAGCCAAGGGTGGGGATGGAAGAAGGGAAAGTATAGGGATATTGCTTTACCTGGCTTGTTGCTGGACAAGTACTAAGATGACTTTGAAAACTGCTTCTACTGGAGGATTCATAAGGATTGCCTTGGCATGATCCTTACACTTCTCCAAACAACTGCCCTCTCTCCATCCCTTCACTTCTGAACTTCTTAAAATTTCTCTTTTCTCCAACACCTTGACCTTCTCATTTCTCAGACACTTCAACTCACTGCAACCCACATCTCCATTGAACTGTTTTTTTTTTTGAGACAGAATCTTGCTCTGTCGCCCAGGCTGGAGTGCAGTGGTGTGATCTTGGTTCACTGCAACCTCCACCTCCTGGGATCAGGTGATTCTTCTGCTGCAGCCTCCTGAGTAGCTGGGATTACAGGCATGCACGACCATACCCAGCTAATTTTTAAATATTTTTAGTAGAGATGGGATTTTACCATGTTGGCGAGGCTGGTCTCGAACTCCTAATCTCAGGTGATCCTCCAGCCTTGGCCTCCCAACGTGATGGGATTACAGGCATGAGCCACCGTGCCCGGCCTTGAACTGTGTTTTAGAAGAGAGATGGCAAACAGATTTCAGCTTCTTGACAGCTCTGACTGGTAGTAGCTGCTTGGGGTACTGTGTTGAGAAAGATTCTGAGGCTGTCCTTGGTTCAGCAGGGAAGTGGGCCATGATCAATTTGTAACATATCCATACGAGTACACGGATCCCCACAGGGTGGGATCTGAGGGCATGTAGTCATATGTGCCCTACATTTGCTATTCCTGCTTTAGGACACCAAGAGTGACCTCCTAATTGCCCAACCTAAGGTCTTCTTTTCATTTATCACTCATCCTATTTGATCTCTCTCCAGCACATGTCATCACACTATCTTCTCCCTCATCACCACTGCTCTCCCTGTTTCTTCTCAGTCTCCTTCCCTGGAGACTTTCATCTGTCTCTGAAATGCAGGTACCCTCAGGTTATACCCTCAGCCTCTCTTCTCTCTCTACAGGAGTTCGTGCTCTCTGTTGTTGTTGTAATCACACCTACATGAAGATCCTACATCTCTGGGTCCTGTCAGTGTTTGTCCCCAGCCTCTGACATGCGTTTATAATTATCCGCTGGACATTGCTACCTGGAAAATTTGAATTCTTGGTATTTTGCATAATGTATTCCAAGAAGAGCTAATTTGTTATAAGTCCTTCCAAAGAGAATGCTCATCATCTTTTTGTTGTTGTTTACTCAAAAAGTCTCACCATACAATAAGCTCTTCAACAAAGATTTGCACTTAGGACCCTGAATGCATTAGTGTGTTTGTGCTTTGTTTAGAGGCACTGAATTTTGTGCATTCAAAATACCTGAAATAATACCATCCTGAATACGCCTAATTTCATCAAAATACCTTCAATAATGGGTGACATGTCCAGTAAAAGCCCAGACTTCACCACCATGCAATATTTGCATATAAGAAGCCTGCACTTGTACCCTCTAAATATGTACAAAAAAGACCCCCCAAAATAATATGGTTTAGGAGATCTCTATCTCTGTGATATTCCTACTATTTGATGAGCAATGATTTTTTTTCTTATTACTTGTTAAACAAAGAAAAATATATCTGACTGTGTGCAAGAAGATACAAAGAGGCATGGAGCACTCCCAGGACTGGCATTATTTCTCAGGGGACAGCCTGATAGCAAGCACTATGCTTTGGGTATTACAGGTTGAATATCCCTTTTCTGAAATACTTGGGACCAGAAGTATTTTGGATTTTGATTTTTTTTTCAGATTTTGGAATATTTGCATTATATATACTAGTTGAGCAAGCCTAATCCAAAAATCTGAAATCTGAAATGTTCCAGTGACCATTTGCTTTGCACACCATGTTGCTGCTCAAAAAGTTCTGGATTTTGGAGCATTTTGGATTTCGGATTTTCAAATTTGGGATGCTCAACCTACATTTGAAAACACTCACTGGTTATCTGCTGGGGCAGGATTCAGTGTGGTAGATGCTGGGGAGATGATGATGATGCAGATACAATCTTTGGTCTTGAAGAGCTTACAGTCTAGTAGAGAATACAGAGAAGCACAGGAATAACTGTGATGAGAAGAATGTCAGAGATAAGTCATTTCTCAAGGGAAATTCTGAAGTGGGAATTCTTAATTCTGAGTGTGGGGGCTGAGTAATGAATAAGGCTTCATGGAGGAGATGGGAGGCAATTGAACTGGCCTTGAAGGAAGAGCAAGATTTAAGTAGGAAGAAAGAGAAGGTATGAAATGCAAAAGAAGTAGAATGAGGAGAATGAAGATCTACTCGACACAAGTCATCAAAAATTAATTTATAGAGAAAGAACAGAGTACTGGGTCAAAACCAGCACCAGCACAGCTCTGTAAGCAATTTTCTTGTCTGCTTTGCATAATGCATCTTTCTTTTCTGATGGAGAATGATAAATTGATGGGCTTGGCGGAGAGGGGAAAAGCCATGGATGGAATTGCTACTCCATCAGAGTAGGATTTATCTCTGATATATCCATCAGAGTGGTTAGTTGGGGCAAATTGGAGTTGCACTTGCTTTCCACCTGATTCATTTATTCACTCATTCACATGATACCAATGTTTCCTGAGCACTCCTGTGTGCCAGGCTCTGATCATGAAGAGATGCAGGAGACTTGGCCCCTGCCCTTAAGGAGTGAATGGAGAGACAGCTACGCAAATGAGCAATTATAATGCACTATGGGAAGAGCCATAATAGAGGTGCAGGCAAGGAGCTCCTGCAGTCCAGAGAGAAGACAAAGCAAAATCTTAGTCAGCCTCTAACTGATTTTCCTGTCTCCCCTCCCTTCCTGAGCTTTCCATCAGAAATTCACATCTGATCATGTCATTCCCTTGCTTAAAAACCATGGTCGGCTCCCCACTGACTGCAGGACTGAGTCCAAACTTGAAAGCAGGACATACAAAGGCCTTCATGGTCTGGCTCAGCTGACTTCTCCAGCCTTACTGCACACCACGGCCTGGGCTACAGCCCCTAAACTGTAGCCACATTGACTTGAAGTGTTTCTCCCCACTCCTCTTTATCTGGTCAACTCTTCTGTTTCCCTTGAGCCCTTGCTAAATGTTGCCTCTGTACTGTGTTGTTCCCAGGTCCCCGAGATGGAGTAGGTTCCTCTTCTGTGTTCCCACGGCTCACTGCCTCTTGATTCTATCACTTACACATTCTAGTGTAACTGTTTTTCTGCTTGTCTCCTCTACTGGGCAGTGTTCTCCTTAAGGGTAGGAACTGAGCTTTATTCTTTCCTTTGTCCCTAGGATTTGGTATGGGCCTGGCACATAGTAGGCACTCCATACATTTTTGCTGAGTGAATGAATGACGCTGACATGTGGCCAGTCGGGCCTGGTCATTGTCAGCAGCTGGCATTACTTAACATGAGAGACGCATAAAAAAATAAAGGGTGGCCAGAGTAGTTGAAAAACAGGCAGCTCTAGTGACATCATGAGAAAAACAAAACAAAACTGGAGAAGGCTGAGACAACACTTCCACTCACGCTTTAACAAACGGCTCTTGCTTCTGAGCAGCCCCTTTTTGTCTGCTCTCCCATTCACTTTCCAAAACCCAGTCATTGAAATGATTCTAATTATTCATGGTCAGTGGCATATCCAGGAAACACTTAGTTTACAAGCAATTAAAATACACTAAAATAGATTTATGTCGGTTGAACCTGATCCTGCTGGTAAGAAGGGAGTAAATGACATAGATCTTGGAGGGTTATTTGCTCTCCAAGGTTGCTCTTTATCATTCTTTATCTACCTTACTAGTTTGGTGCTAACATGGCAGGCATCCAGAGTACTTCTTAAGGCGAGGGTACTGTGAACATAGCTGGGAGCCTGTTCCACAGTTGTAGACTTGGTGCTTCCCTGCAGCCAGCTGTCCTATAAATGTGTGAGTGCCACCTCTGCCCAGGCCCACATGCTACAGGGGAAAGGTTGGCTCAGCAGCAGGCAGCACAGAGTAGTAGGAACGATCCCCAGCACTGTGATCAGGGGCCTGGTTTCCACCAACACTTAATTCTTCAAGGCTGTGTCACCACATTGGTCAAATGGGGCATGAGTGTCCACTCCACCAACTTTAAATGGTTGTATATGAGGATCACAGGAAGAAATTTTGTGAAAATGCCTAGAGGCTAGATAAATGAAGGGGGTTTCATTTTCATTACAAAACTCTAACTTATGGCTGTTGGGCCCCTCTAAGGCTCTAGATGTGGCTAATGTTCACCAACATATTAGCAAGGCACACTTAAGCTTGTCCCGTAATAGTTTAAGAGTCCACACAAGGATGATTTATCACCTTGCCACACTCAAACCAACAGCATTTTAATGTCCTTCTAATGAAGAGAGCAGTCTGCAGTTAAACAAACACGCCATTCAGTGGACAACAGACATGGGCAGAAAATGCCTAGACCATGGAGTTCAGGTATCCTTAAAGATTTTGTGCCATCCTTTCTCACAGCAGGCTCTGCTTCCTTGAGTTTGACACTAGGGAAAAAAAAAGGCCTCCTTTTGCCGCCCCATGAAACCTAGAATAACATATAGCTAAGCCATTCAGTGGGCCAGTGTGATTGGCACAAAATGTAGAATAAAAAAAATGAAATGGAATATTTCAGCATCAGCTTTTGAGCTAAATTCAGAGGTACTACAAAAAGGCCAAGGAGAGAGATCCAAGATGGCCGATTAGCAGCAGCTCAGGATTCTAGCTCCCAGTGAAAGCACAGAGAGCGAGTGGATGCCGCAATTGCAGACGAATTTTTATAGCCCACAAACAGGGAGATTCCCGGTGGGGGAGACACACAGGTCGCCAGTGTGACCCTTTTGGCCAGTGCCCCGGCGCAGTGCTTCTTGGTGCAGAGTATACGGGACTGGGTGCCCTTTTATCCTGGCTCGGCTGGTCCCATCCCCACAAGGAGAACAGCAATTGGAAGTGCTGAGGACTGAGAGTTTCACAGCAAGCACAGCTGAACCCGGGAAGGCCTAGCTCTGTGGGTAAGGGGCATCCGCCGAAGGAAAACTAAGAAACAGAAAAAACTTCATCACCAACAAGCCGGACGTCCACTCAGAGACCCAATCTGAAAGTCGGCAATTACAAAGATGATAGGTGGATAAATCCACAAAAATGGCAAGAAACCAGTGCAAAAAGGCTGAGAACACCCGAAATCAGAATGCCTCTCCTCCTACAGGGGATTGCAGCTCCTCATTAGCAAGGGAATAAGGCCTGACGGAGAATGAATGTGATGAACTGACTGAATCAGGCTTCAGAAGGTGGATAATAAGAAACTTCTGTGACCTAAAAGAACATGTTCTAACACAATGCAAAGAAACTAAGAACCTTGAAAGAAGATTTAACGAAATGCTAACGAGAATGGACAACTTAGAGAGGAATATAAGTGAATTGATGGAGCTGAAAAACACAACATGAGAACTTCACGAAGCATGCACAAGTTTCAACAGCCGAATTGACCAAGCAGAAGAAAGGATATCAGAGGTCAAAGATCAACTCAATGAAATAAAATGAGAAGGCAAGAT